>VRYO01000577.1:3703520-3808287 GCA_009812075.1 Sialia sialis | reverse complement strand
TCCCATCCCATCCCATCCCATCCCATCCCATCCCATCCCATCCCATCCCATCTGCTGCACTGCCTGGAATGACAGAGCTGGGAATGACTGAAGGTGAGCCTGGCTAACAGGATTATTGGGGTTTCACTTTGCCTCTCACCACCCACCCCATCTGTAATGGTAATTAATCAAATTATTGTTCTCCAAATCAGTATCCTGCCCATGATGGTGCCTGGTGAGTGTCCTTTCCCACTCCAGGAGCTTTTCCATGTGATTTTCTCCCCCTGTCATGCTATGGAGGCTGGCTGGGAGCAGCTGGGTGCTCTCCAGTGCCCACCACAGCTCTTCCAGCTCAGCATCTCCACAGTGTGGGGAAGCTCCTGCACTGCCAAGGATCCCTGGCTCCATCTTGCACCCAGAGCTGCATTCCTGGGCCAGTTTGCCAAGGATGAGGCTTCAGGCACTTTCTCCATGGTGGGGAACCCTGCAGGAAACAAGGCAGCTCCTCCAGGTGGGAGCTCAGGAAGCTGGAAGGATCCCTGTGGTGGCTTTTCCACACTCAAAACTCCACCTGCTGCCACTGGTTTGGTGCTGGGTGCACTTGTGCAGCTCAGCCCAGCCCATTGTGCCTCTCTGGATCATTTCCCTCTAGGCTTGGATTTCCAAGAGGACAATCAGAATTTAATTCCTGTCTGGGTTCTTGCCCACAACAATAAAATCTGGGATTACAACAGCCAGGAAAGACATTTGGAGAGCCCTTACCCCTCATGCCTCCGAGCCACCAGATGGGACTAAAATAAGAATTCCTCCTGTGGGAAGGAATTATCCCAGGGTTATCCCATCTCTTTCCCTGCTCTTTGCCTTCTGTTGGAGGAACAACTCTTGGCATAGAGGATCAGAGTGGCTGCTCCAGATAGTGAGCCCTGAATGGCTTCAAAAGGAATATCTGGCACTGCAGGAGCCCCTGGAGCCACTCTCCAGGTTGTTCCTTTCTCACAGCCAAGCCAGGAACCACCTGGCCCCAACACTCAGGATCAGCCACCTACAGGATCTTGGCCTTGCAGTAAAATGAGCTCAGCCCCCCCATTTCTCAGCTGGGAGGGGTTTTTCTGTCCCTGAAGTGACCCAAAGTCTTTCTGATGTTGAAAGGATCGTTTCAGCTTGGCAGTGCCAGGGGAGAGGCCTCAACCCTTCATCCCAGTGTCCTTGGAAATCCAGCTGAGACTCCTAATGGCCACAGATGCTTTTCCCAGTCCCAAGCCAAGCAAGGATGGCTTCCCATCTGTGAAGAGGAGCTGCAGAATTCCCAGTGCCTTGTTCCAGCCTGGAGTGCTCAGCTCCATGGCCATTAGCTGAGGATCAGTGCCCAAACTGCTCCATGCCCAAGCAGAGGCTTTGCCACTGGGAGTCCATGGTTTCAAATCTCAGCTTTGAAATGAGAGTTTAGCGTTATCTGAGGGCTTCCTTGTGGAAGTTCTGCTCTCTGCCCTGACAGCACCTGCAGAGGGTCATGGTCAATGGCTCCGAGTCCTGCTGGATATCAGTGACCAGTGGTGACTCCAGGGTCAATTTTGGGGCCAGTGGTGTTTAAATATCTTCATCAATAACACACAAAAGGATCAAGGGCACTCTCAGCAGCTGACACCAAGCTAAGGGTGCAGTGACATCCCTGGAGGACAGGACCAGCCAGAAGTACCTGGACAGCTCCAGAGGTGGCCCTGGGAATCTCAGGAAGTTTAACAAAGCCAAGTTCAAGTTGGGATCAATCCAGGCTGGGATGAGCAGCTGGAGCAGCCCTGGGAGAGGGCCCTGGGCTTGCTGTGGGTGACACTAGACATGGCCCAGGCCAGGGGGAGGGATTGAGATCCTGTCCTGTGCTCAGGTGAGACCTCCTCCTGCAGAGCTGCCCCAGCCCTGGCCCAGCACAGGCAGCACCTGGAGCTGCTGGAGGAGTCCAGAGGAGGCTCCAGGATGAGCAGAGGATGGAGCAGCTCTGCTGGAGGAAAGGCTGGGAGAGCTGGGGGTGTTCAGCTGGAGAGAAACTTTGGGATTCCATGATTCCATCTGCTCTGAAGCCGACTGAGCAGTTTTGCAACATGGATCTTGCCCCTGGGAAAGCCCTGAGGGTAAAATGCTCCCCAAAAGGGTTCAGGTTTCTATTCTGTGCCATCCTGCAAGAGCCCTGTGGCTACAAAGCCCAGCAGGGGCTGGATGTGCCCCCTGCCTGGGTGACACTCACCTGGGTGACACTCACCTGGGTGCCCTCACCTGTGCCCCAGCTCAGGGAGGAGCTGCTGCTCCCTGTGGTCACACGATGCCCCCACAGAGACCCTTCCCTCCCACCCAGGAAAGCACCAGCCTGGTGTTCAGGAGAACAGGGATGCAAGGAACGGGTTCAAGGAGAGCCCCAAGCTCCAGGGGACGTTCAGGAACATTGAGGGACACCCAGCTGGGCTCAGGAATGCAGATCATTGAGAACATGACATCTCTTTCCAGCCTGTGACTGTTATCCAGTGAATGGCAGCAGCAGGGATGGATGGAATGGGAGTTCATCTGTGCCCCCCATCTCTCTTGATCTCTCCTTCATTTCCATTTCTTTTAAAAATGGAAGTTTCATTAAAACAGCAGCACTTCTCTATTAAATGAGTAACATGACTGCCTCTGCATCTCAGCCGAAGAGAATCTTTTGAAAATCACTCAAGTGGCAAGACTCAAATCAGATATTTAATAAGACTAACTTGGAGATCACTTTTTAAAGCAATTAACAGATGATTAGAGATAAGCGAGATGCAACAACGAGACCCAGATTTCAGAGATTTCTCCCGGGTGGGGGTGCAGCCCCGGGGTCACCCTGCAGTCACAAACCCTGTCAGGACAGAACAGCAGAGGAAATTCCTACTTCTCAGCCTGATTTTGCTCCTGACTGTTTCCAGTCTTTGGAAGCAGCAGCTGGAGCAGGGAGAGGGGGCCAACACCTCCCTGGGGGCTCTGTCCCAGCTGAGGGTGCTGAGCCCAGGGCTCATCTCCACCCTCCTTGTGCCCAGTCAGGGGCTGCTTTTCCTTCTGGAGCACCAAGGAAAAGGCAGGTCTGAGCCTGAACGTGCCTAAGGATCCCAGAATCAGCAGCAGCAGGATCCTCATGCCCCGGGTGCCCTGTGCCACCTGGCACGGGGACTGCAGTGGCACCGGGGACACGCGGCCATCCCAGAGGGACCAGGGACAGGCAGGGGCTGGGGCAGAGCCAGGGACTGGGACAGAGCCAGGCCCTCCTGCCCAGGGGCTCAGCACAGCCAGGATGGAGCCAAGGAGCAGCCACACTTCACATCCAGTCCTGCTGCGGGAGCAGAGGAGTGCTGGAAGCTGGGGCACCTGGCCCCAGCACTGTGACATGTGACAAAAGCCATCTGCTACCACCCTGGGCACTGGCAGGGCACGAGCTGGGCTGAATTACAGCACAGGCAACATCCAGGGGCTGTCTGGCTGCTTATCCTGACCCACACAGGCTCCCCCCTCCAATATTTGCTCAGTTTAAGGGCATTTTACCAGTTGGATGAGAGCTGTGGGGTCTCAAAGCCCTCAGGGTTTCCTGGAGTCACCAGGAAATTGCTTCTCCTAGGAGCAAAGGCAAGGGGAGCTGGCTCATGCATCCACAGACTTGTGGTCATATTGGGTTTGGAAGTGCTCAAATTTATTACACAAGAGATGATGCAACAGCGAAAAAGAGAGCAAAATTCTACATTGACTCTCTACTCTGCAAGTCAGGACAACTAAGAGGTTTTGCTTCATTAAGGAAGGCAGGGGAAAAATCAGAGACAGCCCCAGTGATTGAGGGAGCCTTGTAAAGCCTAAATGAATAATCAGTTCCAGGTGATGCTTGTTGCTGTAGAAGGAACAATGAAATAGATCTGCTTCTGTTCAATAAATTACTAAAACATCAGTTATAAACCTGCTGCATGGCATTGGAAATTCAGCTCGTTCAACATCCAGGGAGCTTCATCCTGATGCAAATGGAAGACAGGCATGAGTGCTCTGCAGCAAAGGACTCTGTGCACATCCCAGCTTGGGAAACATATTTACACATACATCTCATATATTAATCTATTTTAGTGTACCCTAGCCAGAGGGCAGCCACAAAGAGGATTTTTCTGGGAGAAGGACAGGAGATGGGCTGGTCTCTCCTCCCTGCTGAGCAGAGCCTGTGTCCATTCATGTGCAGCAACGATTCTGCAGGATTGTTTTTCCCTTTTCCAGGTAGCCACATGTTAGGACCCCAAGCAGAGGTTTCCCACGTGCATTTGGTAGCCAAGATTCGGTAGCCAGGATTACTGTGAGCCAAAAATAAATCAGGTAATAATCAGGTAATAATCAGGTAATAATCTCAGGTGAGATCCCTCCACCAGAATAACAAGCCTGAAGTGACTTCAGGGCCAAGAATTTCAGCCAAGCTGTTATATGCTGGTGCCTTGTCCCTCCCTGTCTCTTCCACAGCTCAGGAAGAGCTGCAGTGACTTGGGGGGACCTTGAGCACAGGGGTGCTCAAGCCTCAGAGAACATTCCTGCTGTCACCCAGAAGGGCAGGCAGTCACCCCAGGTCATTCCCCAAAGGGAGGTGCTGCTTTGGCCAGCAGTGTGTGGGTGATGGAGAGGGGGGCAAGGGGAGCTCAGGGGGTTTATTCCACTACATTTTTTGGGGTAACTTCTGTGATTAAGGGTTGGAAAGATGCCTGGGAGCTGCTGGGGCATGTTTTGCTTCTCCAAAACTCAAGGAAGGGGCTGCTGGATGCAGGGGCAGGAAAGGGAAAAGGGAACAAGGAACCAGCAAAATATCACATCCTTCAAACTTGGCTCCTTTGGGACTTGGAAACCTTTTCCTCTCCCACCTCCTCAGTTTCCACACTTGCCAGGCAGGTCTGTCCAGGGTCGTGGTGCAAACCTCCCCAGCCCCTTGGGAGAGCTTGGAGTTGTGTGGGAAAACAGAAATTCCCTGTCAGTAAATGCTCCCAGACTGCCCCAGCTCGTGACAGCCAATCCAGCAGGGAATGTGGCACCTCTTGGAGTGCTGGCCAGAGGGAACAGTAGTTCTGAGCCAGCTCCACACAGCTGGCATCAGCTGGGGGAGACTCACAAATGGTAAAAATAAAGCCACAAATGCCCATCTCCCCCAGGTCCTGTCGCAGGAACACGAATAAAGCTCTGGTTGATATTCCATCCTTTCCAAAGGAGTCCGGGCGGGTCAGTCCTTGTCAGCCGTGGCTCAAGTCACACTCCCCTGACTCTTTCAGCCTCTACTTGATGAAGTTTTTAATTGTCCACCTCTGGCCTGTGCAGCTGCGGAGGATCAGGTCGATGCCAGCCATGCCCCTGTTCTCCACCTCCAGGCACCGCCCCGTGCCCTTGTTCAGGATGGCTCCGTTCTGCAGTCACGGGAGATGGGAAAAGATGGGAAAAGGAAGATATTAATTGCCAGGACCAGGAGGGTGGGAATGCAATTCAAACAATAAAATAATTCACCAAATAAATGCAAAGAGCATCCATTGTCCCTGCCAGCACCCAAGGGACACCTGTACCCTTTAAATCCCCCAGCTGCTGGGAAGTGGGACACTTCTGTAGAAGCTGTATTATTTACACTCTGCTTTGGGACAAAAGTGTGTGAATGAATTTCACTCTTCATCCACAAGAAACAAAGGAAGTCATTGGCAGAACAGACATAACCAGATCCACCTTTCTGCTACCATAGAGGAAAACTTTGATTAGAAATTGTCCTGAAACGCTGCCCTGATCCTTCTTAACCTCCTCCCTGTGAGTTTGCCGTCCCATGGCCCTTTGTCCCACCCCATCCCGTGGGCTTTGTCCCACCCAGGCTTTGGGAAGCAGAGGAGCCCCCAGGGGCAGCCCCAGACCCACCTGGATGAAGCTCCAGCGCTTGTGGAGGCTGCTCTTGACCTTGTCGCAGTCCAGCAGCTGCGGGAAGCGGCTCTTGCCCGTGTCCACCAGGCAGCGCGTGTCGGGCAGCAGCGTGGTGGTGCCCAGGGCCCCCAGGTGCAGGAACCCCTCCTTGGTGTAGCGGGCCAGCTGGGGACAGGGGGACAGCAGGGACACCTCAGCACCTTAGAGCAATGGCACAGAGCGACAGAGGAAAGGACAACACAGAGCCCCTGGAAAAATTCTGTGGGGATGCATGGGAAAGCAGAGCTGGGAGGGAAAAGCCCCAAATTTCTCCAGCCTTTTATCCCTGTTTGGGTTTGGCTTTTTTCAGATGCAGGTGAGGAACTAAGACACAGTGTCTTGGGTTGCAATATGAATGTGACCAAAAATATCTATTGTATCACCAGCTGTTAAAACCAGGTGGGGCAGTCATCTTTTTCTTTTCTACAATCCATCCTTCCTCCAGGAGATATCTCCTGTTAATGGCCATTGAGCCCCACTGCATGACTGATAAAATTACTGCATCCCATTGGGAGATGTTCCAGCCAGGGGAGGAGCCAAGCATTTCCTACCTAGATAAAATCTGACATTTGGAACACCAAGGCAGCCCTTACCCATTGGTTTCCAGAGGACAAGAGCTACCAGACCTTTTTACAAGATCACTACTTCAGCAACATCACTTCATCTGGACTGCTACCACCACCCTAACTAGCAGGGTGTCAGGTTGTGGTCTGACTCTGTCATTCCTTTGCTTTTGTACTACTGCATGTATTTATTTTTCCTATTAAATTGTATTCTGACTTGCAGTCACCCACTGGTTTTGCTTTCAAACGAGTACACACAGGAAGGGGTAGGAAGAATTCCAAGCCTTAAACCCCTCCTGGAGCAGACTCCTGCAGCCCCCTGCAATGCTGTGGGATGGGGCAATGGATGTTGTTCCCTGGATCCCAGCTGGGACCAGCTGCTCTGGTGGGTCCTGCTGGCCCAGCTCCTGGCATGCTGGGTGAGCCTGCCTTGGCTGGGCTGGTGCCTCTGGGTGCCTGGAACAGCCTCAGGCTCCAACCAGGCAGCAGCAGGGCCAGAACTGGGATGGGAGCCTGGATCTGCCGTCAGGAAAGGCTTAGGATTGCAGCTACCCCCAGCCATTCCCATGGGATCCAGATCCCCAGAGCTCCCAGGGGATGCAGGATGGGAGCAGGGGCCAGGGATGATGCCCCTGGGGACACTGGCATACAAAGGACCTCTCCATTTCAAGAAATGCCACCAAAATATTTCCCTAAACAGATTTAAATTCTGGAGTGAGAAGAAAGGAACGCCAGTGTCCTGCCTTTTATAGTTCAAGGGAAAGATCTCCACAGCTGCTTATTTAAATTATGAATCAGGCCATTATCCAGCAGACAAATAAGGAGGATTCAGCACATTAATTAACTGAGCATATCTGTGACCCAGATGCCAGGGAAGAGGCAGTAAATCCCACTGGGTGTTTGGGTTATCTGGGCTGTAATAATGAAACACTGGAAATCAAGTTAAAACAATGTAACAGAGTTGGAGTGCATCTCATCACCCCAGGTCCAGTCAGGGTACCCAGCTCCCTTGGGGTGGGCCTGGCTCTGCTCCCAGGTACTGCTGGAGTGAAAATGTTGTGTAGCAAAGCAGGCCCTGAGCTCCTCACAGTTCCCTGATGTTCACTGGCCGTGTTTCCCTCATGGAATGGTCTGGAAGGGACATTAAAGCCCCTCTCACCCCTGCCATGGCAGGGACACCTTCACTGTCCCAGGCTGCTCCAGCCCCAATGTCCAACCTGGCCTTGGGCACTGCCAGGGATCCAGGGGCAGCCACAGCTGCTCTGGGGGCAAAGCTGCCCCATCTCATCCTCCCTAGGCAGGATATGCCCCCCAAAGCCCTTTGCAAGACAAAATCACAGAATCACAGGTTATCCTGAGTGAGAAGGAACCCCAAGGATCACCCAGTCCAGCCTCTGTCCCTGCCCAGACACCCCAACAACCCCACCCTGGGCATCCCTGGCAGCTCCTGGAGCTCTGGCAGCCTCGGGGCTGTGCCCATTCCCTGGGCAGTGCCAGCACCTCTGGGGGAAGAACCTTTCCTGATCTCCAGCCTGACCCTGCCCTGGCACAGCTGCAGCTGTTCCCTGGGTGCTGTCCCTGTCCCTGTCACACACATCAGTGTCTGCCCCTCCTCTGCCCATCATGGGGATGATGTAACCGGGATGAGTGTCCCCTCAGGCTCCTCCAGCTGAACATTCCAAGCTCCTCTAGCCTCTCCTCACATGGCTTCTCCTCAGAAGCCTTCCCCATCCTGTGGCCTCCTCTGGATGTGTTGATGAACCAAGCCTTGAGCCACACCATGCTCTTAGCCTGGCAGAGGAGTTTCAAGCATGCAGCTCATCTGAACTGGCACCCGAGCACCAACTTCAGAGCATTCTGGTGCCCCCAGCAGAGGAAGGACATGGAAATGCTGGAACAAGGCCAGAAGAGGACCTTGAAGTTTGGAATCTATGGAGCCAGGTTGGGAAAGCTGGGATTGTTCACCTGGAGAAGAGGAGGTTGTGTGGAGACTTCAGAGCACCTTCCAGGGTCTGGGGGATTCCAGGGAAACCAGAGAGGGACCTTGCATTAGGAAATGGAATGACAGGACAGGGGGAATGGGGTCAAACAGATGGAAAGCAGGTTTAAATGGCATATTGGGAAGAAATAGTTCCCCGTGAGGGTGGCAGGCCCTGGCACAGGGTGCCCAGAGCAGCTGTGGGTGCCCCTGGATCCCTGGCAGTGCCAAGGCCAGGCTGGAACATTCTGGGACAGTGGGAGGTGTCCCTGCCATGGCAGGGGGCACTGGATGGGCTCTAAGGTCCCTCCAATCCAGACCATTCCATGATTCTCTGATGACACTTCTTGTCATGCAGGAAGGAAAAGTTGTATAAAGGCAAAGACAAAACAGAGACAGACAAACCCTGGCTGTCACAGAGGCAGAAATGACCCAGATGTTCCAAATGGGCAGTGCCAGAGCCCTGCCGTCCCCTGTTCTGTTTGAAAGGAGCGTGCCAGACTCCCCCCTTTCAGATGGCTTTTGGCAGCCTGTCCCCAGCCAGCTGGCCCAGTGCCCAGGGGGCACCAGGACCTCTGCTCTGACATGTTATTGCCTAATGTGCTGGGAAAAGTAACTAGAGCACAAATGCAATCCTTGCCTGGGAAGGGAGCGGGGCAGGGCTGTGGGGATGAGCTGGAAAACCAACAGGGATGTGAGGCACGAGGCAGGAAATGCATCTGGCAGGGGGAGATCTGTGCTGGAAACAGGAAAGGCAGCTCCAGCACAGGGCTGGGCCACTCACAGACACAGCACAGCCTCAGCAGCAGCAGCTGCAGCCCCCAAGCCAAACCTGAGTGGGATTATCCCCTGAAAATCCCATCTAACTCCCGAGTGTATGTCCCACCGTGCTCCTACAACATTAATGGGATTTTCTTCTGTAGGGATGTCTGTAGAGAATCACAGGATGGTTTGGGAGGAAAAGGGGCTTTAGAGATCTTCTCTTTCCACCCCCTTCCACTGTCCCAGGCTGCTCCCAGCCCCAATGTCCAACCTGGTCCCAACTGCCAGGGACCCAGGGGCAGCCACAGCTGCTCTGGGCACCCTGTGCCAGGGCCTGCCACCCTCACAGGAACAATTCCTGCCCAATATCCCATCCAGCCCTGCCCTCTGGCAGTGGAAGCCATTCCCTGTGTCCTGTCCCTCCATCCCTTGTCCCCAGTCCCTCTCCAGCTCTCTTGGAGCCCCTTTAGGCACTGGAAGTAGCTCTGAGGTCTTCCTGGAGCCTTTCCTTGTCCAGGTGATGACCCCCAGCTCTCTCAGCTTCTCCTCACAGAAGAGGTTAATTCCAAGCCTTAATTCCTTTTTTGTTATTTTACACCTCTCCAGAGTGAGCCAGGGGCCCCAACCCAGCATGGGACAGGACAAGAAACAAGGGAAGGACCAAGGGAAAAGAGTTTAAAACTATTCCCAAGCCAAGCATTTCAAAGTGGTTCAAACTGATGAGGTTTGTAACTCCTTCATCAGATTGAGTGGCCAAAGACACATCCCCACACTGACTGACACCACCTGGAACATCCTCCCATAAAACCTCATCCAGGAAACTGCACCTGGCCACATTTCCACCTTCAGCTAGCCCTGGGAGGAATCTCAGGATCACTGGAGATGGAAAATCCCTCCAAGGCCATCCAGTCCAAGCTGTGCCTGATCCCAACCTTGTCCCCAGCCCAGAGCACTCAGTGCCATGCCCAGCCCTTTCCTGGGCACCTCCAGGGATGGGGACTCCACTTCCAATTCCTGACCACCCTTTCAGTGAGAAATTTCCCCCATACCCACCCTGAGCCTCCCCTGGCCCAGCCTGAGGCCGTTCCCTCTCCTCCTGTCCCTGTTCCCTGGGAGCAGAGCCCGATCCCCCGGCTGTCCCCTCCTGGCAGGGAGTTGTGCAGAGCCACAAGGTCCCCCCTGAGCCTCCTTTTCTCCAGGCTGAGCCCCTTTCCCAGCTCCCTCAGCTGCCCCAGGGCTGGGGCTGATCCCCCCTGGCAAAGCTGCCCCTCCAACCCATCTCCTGTGACTGTGATTTCTGGCTGGCTGCATCTCAGGAATGGCAGAAAGTTAATTAGACATCCCAGCACCTGGGAAATAAAAGCCTTGATGACCTTCATTGACTCTATTGGAAAATAATTTCGGGTTGTTTAGCTTCCCTTCTGCTCTGAGCAGACCATCAATTAGCAGCCATCAGTAAAATGTTCAGGATTTGCCTTTTGCCACAATTTAATCTGATTAAAGGGTGCTGTTTCGTCACCCCTGCTCCTACCGCGTCCCCCATGAGCTCAGTATTGATGGCTTTGTCCTCAACTTCTGCTGCTTAAATGGGCAAAACATATTTTATCCTATAATTAAATGAAATGCTCTGCTGGGTGAACATTATCTTAAGTTTTATAGCATTATAGTGCTTTCTATCACCTTAATATATCACCATAGCTGTGTCACTGCAATGAGCTATTGCTGCATTATTAGTGTAATACATCATTACAGCAAGGTGCTTCCATGAGGGATTGCCTCAAAGATGAAGCCATCAAGCAGGAAAAAAAATCCATCAGCAGCCTCAATATAATTACAGGATAAAAGGATGATGATGGAATCTCATAATGATTTGACCTGGAAGTAAATGGAAGCAGGGAGAACAGAAAGCTGAAGGGAAAATAAGAGAAAAATCCCCAAAGTTTTACCCAGTGAGGGATGAGTGAGTAAAGGCAAGATCTCATCTGCATCCACCCTGAACTGCGTCCAGGCTGAGCTTAACTCCATGGGCATCACAGGAGAGAGCAGAAACTGGGGACAGGACACAAACTGGCCAGCCCTGAATGGCACAAATCCCTCCTGGCAGATCCAGCACTGCCCCTCTCCCAGCTGGGCTGGCATCCATGGCCAGAGGGGTGGGGTGGGACTGGATTTGGGAAGAGGGAGGGCTTCCAAGAAAACCCCACCAGCCCTGGGGTGGCAGGGAACAGGAGCTAGGGCCCTGCTGTCCTCAGGAAGTGACAGTGCCAGGAGGAGCCCACACCTTCCCTCCTTCATTCCTGCCAGGGCTTTATTCTGATCAAGGAATGTCTGAGATGTCAAAATGTCTGGGATGGGCCCCAGGATCAAGAAGAGAAGGGAGATTTTAGGATACCAAATGCTCTGGGATATGAGCGACTCGAAAGGAGCTCAACAGCTCCCTGTGGGGCTTTATACACTTACAAAAAAATTTAAATATATATATATACAAACCAGAGTTTCTATTACTTCTAGTTCCATTCCCAGCCATAAATTACAACCTGCAGCTCATCAATTAAAAAGTTGTAGGGAAAGTCCAATTTCCTTCATGGTGCCACAAAGGCCATTTCAAAGCTTCTGCACTCGCTGATAGCTGCTTAAAACCAGCATTTTCCAGGAGTTTCACTAATTGGATGTATCATGAAACAAAGGAACTGCCAAAAACTGACTCTCAGCTGAAAAGGGAAGGGACAATGTGGAGAGAAAAGACCAGGAAGGATGAAATGGGCAAGCTCCAGGCAGCCAGCAAAATCTGACTTCAGAACTTCAGGTAGGGAAAGAAAACATCATTAAATTCAATCCCAATAACACTGAGGGGAAAAATAAATAACCTGTTCTCAGCCATTCATCCTAAAGCCCAGGGTCAGCAGCCAATGTCAGCCCAATCCAGTTTCTCACACAATAATGCACTTAGAGGCTCACATCTCCAGCCACAAAGTGCAAAAGGCATTTGGTGCCATTTAAGAGAAAAATGGGGTTTTTGAGCAAGGGCAGGTTCTGTTTAGCAGGGACTCCATCAGCCCCAGGGACTGATCTTTGTTTAAGGCAAGGGTAACCCAAACTGGGATTTTTTCCACCCCACAGCTGGTTCCCAGCTCCTCAAGTTCCCAGATTAGGCTCAGATGAACTCTGGGATTGCTCAGTCCAGGGTGACTGTAGAGTGAGAACAGGATTTTTATGCTTTCTCATTCCTTAAACTGTACGGTTTTTTTTAGCTGAAAATGAACCTCCTTGAGCCTGCTGGGCTCCAGATGTTCCAAAACTTTTGGAGAGGCAAAATGAGTGCTGGAAAACAAATTCCAGCCAAGCTGAAATGGCTCATTACCACAGCACTAATTGTTTTCTTTACTCCATTAGTCTGGGTTTATTCTGCTGGGTGGAAGAGAAGTAATTCCACAATGGGTTGGGCTGGAAGGGACCTTAAAGATCATCTTACTCCAACCTTCCACTTTCCCAGGTGCTCCAACTCCCATCCAACCTGGCCTTGGCAGGGAAATATTATGTTCATGAAAGATTATGTTCATGATCCTTGTTATTTAGCTTTGTCTGGAAAATCTAATTTTAAATTACAAATTTCAGTATTTTTTTTTTTGTTTCAAATTGCAAAAATTTCAGCTTCTCAACATTTTCACTTTACAGAGATTTCCAATTTCTTTCAAGGCTTTCCCTTGCATCTCTGGCAGGGTTATGGGAATCCAGAGGAGGAGCAGCTGGGGGAGGTCCCAGAGACAGCAGAGGTGTTTTTAACGCTGGAGAGCGAAGGCACAGCCAAGCTGCACAGCCCCAGGTGTCCCTGGGGTGGCACCTGGCTGTGGCAGTGCCACCTCACCTGTGGGCCCCAGCCATGGCACGGGTACAGAATTGCTGTGTGGTTCTCCTGCGGGCCCTGGTCCAGGCACACGTCCTTGGCCTTGTTGTTCCGCAGCTGGGGGGGAGAAACGGGCAGAGTTAGGGGAATAAAGGGCAGAGTCATGGCACAAAAAGGGCAGAGTTAAGGCACAAAAAGGAGCAGAGTTGAGGCATAAAAATAGCAGAGTTATGGGACAAAAGGGGCAGAGTTGAGGCACAAAAAAGGCAGCATTATGGCACAAAAGGGGGTGGAATTATGGTAGAAAAAGGGCAGAGTTACGGCACAGAAAGGGGCAGAGTTAAGGCATAAAAGGGACAGAATTATGCCCCTCTCTTATCAGAGATAAGCATGAAACTGATGCTCAGTTTCCTCTCTACCTCTCACTGCTGCAACATCACGAATAATCAGGCAAAGAAAACTTACAGAGCACTAAACCCTTTTTTAAACCCAGGGCTAATGGTGACTGTTTTTGTAATCCCCATTCCAAGGAGCAGCATCACTGGTTGTGTTTGGTCATGGGTGAGGGGGACAAAGCAAGTTTAGGGTGCCAGAAGCCGAATGCAGAACCCCTCAGATTTCAGTGAAATCTCAAAGTGCTCAACAAGGCAGGGAAAAAAGCCCAACTCAAACAAGGATCACCTTGGAATCATCAGAGCCTTGTTCCAGCTGGGCTTTTTTTCCAACCCAAACCATTCTGAAATCTCATTTTCAATGAAAACAGAATTTTTTGGGAGGTTTTAGCTTGAAGGCCTTAAGTAACTTTGATAACAAATTTTTCCTAAAATGAATAACCCATCTGGGGTGCCCAAGCTTCAAGGAGCCTTCTCCAAGTGTCACTACTCCATCAGTTCCATTGCACCAGAGTATTTGTTATTAGTTCCCATAAATGACTCTTTCTATATTCCCAGAATGGTTTCAAAGCCAGCAGAGATTGAATTAAGTCCCCTCATTTTATCTTGTCCTTAAGCTGTTGTGACAAGGCACTGAATCCTCCTGAGACCTTGTCAGGAATTAAGCTGAGTTTAAGTCCCAGGGTTTCAGAAGATGCCTGTGTATTAAAAATACAAACACAGCTGCTTAATCCATGGAGTCAATGGGAAAAATGGATAACTTCAGTCAATGCACTAAATGATGTATTAACATCTTTTACTGTTTACAGTCTTCAAGATCAGCAACAAATCCCCAAACTGGTTTTTAGAAGAGTGTGGGAGCAGATTTATAAAAATTTAGATAATTACACTGAAAAAAGTCAGTTTTGACTCAGACTCCTCTCCTTTGAGGCTGTTTCTCATCAGAGACTGTAAATATTAGCAGGCTGAGTTAAGGGACTAAATTACCTCTCCATATGCAATGGTGTTGTTGTATCTCCTCATTTCTGGATAAACATGGTCCAGGTACCACTGGAAATTTTTACACTTCAGGCTCTTCCTCAAGGCTTTCCTCTCAGAAACATCCCCAATGTCAATCCCTGGATTCTGAAAAACAACAGCAGAACATCACTGAATGGTCACACTTGCAAAAACTGGTAAAATGAAAATATTTCACTGAGCTTTGAGATCCTTTCCAAACTGCCTGGGAACTGCCTGTGGTTGAGTAATTCCAGGAACTCCAGGATGTGTGTCCAGGGCTGTCATCATGAGAAGGAAGATGTGGGTTCCAGAGCCATGGCAAGAGGGGGACACCAACTTCTCTGCTGGGTTTTGAGGGCTCCCTTCATGGGCTGATGCTGGGCAGGCTTTGGTCCTCAGGGATAATTTACAAAAAGAGGAGCCAAAGGGAGAAGAAAAGCTTTGGAGGAAAGTTGGGAAGTGAAACAGTGAAACAGTGGGGAGTCTTCTCCCAATTCCCCTGGGTTTGGATACATCTGACAGAGACTGATCTGTATTTTTTAACAAGGTATTTTAAAAAGATTTCTCTCCCTGTTTGGGATCTGAGGCACAGGACTTCCAGGGGAGTTTAAGCAGCAAGTGGATATCAGGATTTAAAAGATGGAAATGCAAATCCTGGCTGGACATTGAGCATCAAACCCTTCCCTGACCCCACTGAGACACAACCCAGAGGAAGGGAGGAGTAAAAAGTGTAAAATAAAAAAAAAAAAAAGTGTATTTTTAGTTTAAAAATAAATTGGAAAAGAAAGAAGGAAAGAGAGAAAAGTTTAAGATTCAAATACAGCAGAGGCAGACAGCTGAGAATAAAGGATAAAAATTGCACGAGAAGAAAAGTTGAGGCTGAACCACAGTAAAACCTCTTTGCAATTTGGGCAATTCCAGGGTGGAATGGTCTCCCTGGAGACAGGGCAGAACCCCAGTGCTCCTGCAGACAAAACTGGCCCTGAGCAATGACCCTGCAGGAGCTGGGAGCAGGGCTCAGAGCTGCCCCCCTTCATCCCCCCATGGCACCTGGGGAGCTAAAGCAGCAGGGCAGTCACACAGCAGCCCCCTGCTCCTTCCACTCTGGCTGAGCTCCTGCTCGTCTTTCCCAGCAATCATTACACACAACTGGGAAAGCAATTTTCCATTACAACGCTTGTAATGATCTCCTAATGAATTATTCACTCTGCTTGAGAAGAGGCACCCGCTTCAGCGTGGCCCTGGAAGCTGAGAGGTAAAAATGAAGATGGTTCAGTGGAGACAGGCAGGACAGGCTGAGGTCTGAGTGGCGAGGTGGGGCTCAGAGCAGTCAGGCAGCACCTGGCATGGGCAGGGCTCTGCTTTGGCACCACAAAATAATCCAGTGCATATCCATAAAACCTGCCCCATCCAACAAGGCTTCCCTCGAATCACATCTGCACTTGAGTGGGAAAAGACCTGTATAAAAAACCCAAGTGGATTTGGGGGAGCTCAGACCTATGGGGAAGACCTACATAAGAATGTGAAGCTGATTTTGGGTCCCCCAGGCCTGCTCCCACCCCCAGTGCTGATCCATGTGACACTGCCTTTTCCAAACTCGACAGGATGGATTTTAATCCTTCCTGCAATGCTCCAAAGCTGTTTCCAAGCAGAATGGTGCCTCACCTCTAAAAATGAATCAGCCCAAAGATCAGGATTTCTGATCCCTGCCCATGAGCATTTGGATCTTGAAGCCTCTTTTTAAGATCCCCAAATTCCCTCAGTCCTGGAGGCAGCTCCTCCTCTCCCAGCCCCTGGAGAGGTGCCTGTCACAGCCACAGTCCTCCTGCTGCTCCCTGGGAAAGCAGCTTTTCTTTCATCTCTATTCTTTTAATTCCTGGTATTTTTGTACCACCTGGCCCTGGATCCCCCCACCCCCAGGACCACCAAGCTGCAGCTCCTGGCCCTTCCCAGGCTGTTCCCTAACTCAGCACAAAGCTGTGACTGCCGTGCCTCCAAATGCCAGCAGCTCTCTCCAGATGCAACCTTTCCTCAGAAAGCTGCAGCAGCAGCTCAGATTTTTGTGTTTTCCTGTTTTTCCAGAGGCCTGGAGCAGACATCAGCTGGGAATGCTCCCTCAGCAGCACCAGAACTCAGCAGGAATATTTTGTGCTCACTTTTAGCACCCAGGGGTGGCTGGAAATAACTGCACCCAGGGGGGCTGGACACTTGTGGCACCAGTCTGACCTCACAGTGAAACTGGGCAGCTCCCAGTGCTCCTTCAGCTGCCTATCCCACCCATGAGCCAGGAGCATCAGTGTCTCCCCATGGGCACCTCCCTGCTCTCCCCAGCAGTGCCAGGGCAGGAATGGGGTGGGGATCCTGCCAGGGCTGCTCCAGGCAGTGTCTGGAGCCAGGAACCAGGAGATGCTCTTGGCTTCCAATATCTGCAGGGAGGGCAGAGCCCAGCAGCAGCCTTGGACCCGCAGAAATTCCTCCTGGAGCCTGTGGAGCTTTTCCAGAAGTGCAGGGAGTGATGGCTGTGCAGGATGTGTCCCTGCACATGCTCACCTGGACCTGCTGGTGGCACCTGGTGGTTTTCCAGATTCACCAAGCTGTGATGTGACAGGATTAACACCAAAATTAATGCTTCAGATCCAAGAAAACCTGACCATTTCTGGGCAGAGATCAAAGGAACCACCAAAGCTCTTTAAGAAAAAGGCTTATGAGGAAGGGGATCCCCTTCTGTGAGCCACCAAACTCCAATCCTTTACCTTTAAACTGGGAAAACAAACAGCCCCAAACGCTGGGAGCTCTGGGATGGAGCAGTGTGCTTGAGCTGGGCTGGGTGTGACACAGGAGTAAACCTGAGGCACCAAGGATGCTGACTGACATCAATCATTGGTGCAGTATAAACTGTGACAAGTGTGGAAAAGACCCTCCAGGGGGAAAAATTCCAGAAGAGAGGGAAGTTTTGGGAAGATTCAGGGATCATCCTGAGGGTCCCTGGCCTGTAGAAATCCAGATAGGGTCAAAAAAGGAGCAAGACCCCAGACCTCAGACCAATCACAGGAGCACAAAGAGATACATTTAGAAAATTTTAAAAGATCCCTTCTGAACAATAAAGAGGCTTTTTGTAGAAAGAACTCGCACCGTGCTCGTGTCTCTCTCGGAGGCTCGGGCACAAGAAAAATATCATCAGTTACAAATCATCTCCAGACTGCTGCTGCAGAGCAGTGCCAGGACATCCCTCACGCTGGGTGAACACTCTGGGGGAGATGGACACCCCAGCCCAGGCTGAACTCATAGGAGCACTCAGCAAAAGCTGTGGGAACAGCAGCAACCCCTCTGCAGCTCTTGGAGCCTCGCTCTCCAAGCCGAGGGAGCTCTGCTGGGCTGAGAGCCGGGGTTAAGCTGTGCTTAGGACACTGCTGCTCCATAAGAGGTTTGAAGCAGCAGGGGAGCAGGCTGTACCTCCAGGGGCAGGTTCCAGGCGATGTAGACGTGCCACTTGTAGTCGTCCATCCAGACCTCGGCCACGCGCAGCGCGTTGCGCTTGGTGTAGAAGCCGATGTTGTTGTTGTAGGGCTTCTTCTTGCGCTCGATGTGTGCCACCCTGGAGCAGGGCAGCACCTCCATGCTGCCCCCACACAGCCACACCTGCAACACAGCACAGCCTCAGCACGGAGCAGAGCTGCAGGAGCTCCAGCAGGGCTCCAGGCAGCTCTTTGAAATGCCCATTATTGTGTGCAAGTGATGCAGCAATTCACAGGTGACAGAGCCCAGCCCACAGCTTTTTCAGCATCACCTGTGGGTTCATCTGAAGCCAACTCTAGTTCTGGTTACAATGCATTATACACTTTTCATTGCAGAGCATCACAATATACCTGACAACCAATCAATACTTTTATTATTACCTGTAGCTTATCATCACTACTAACATTACCATATTCATGTCACTATTTTCCAATCACAAAAAGTTAGCATGTTACAGTTTAAGCTGGAAGTTGTTAATCAGTTTTCTTGCAGTGGAAAATTTTGAGATTTTTCTTTCTACTTGCAACATGGCATTTTTGTTTGCCTGTGACATCTTTTTGCTTGGTAAAAACATCTTTTGCTTGAGGTGGATTTATCTTTTGTTCTGAGTCATAAAAGCCCCTTCCAACTCACTTTACTCTTTGGCTTCTTAGCTATCCAGTAAGACTGGCTCAGCAATTCTTTTTTTCTGTATCAAAACTTGCTATTATTTCTATTCTTTCTTCAGATTCTACATTCAAAGATCTTTCTGTTTCTCACATATCTGTGAGACCTCCCTGTCAAATCCTTCTGCTTCCCAACAGCAGGGAGTTGTGAGGATCCCACATTACCCCAGCACTGCAGTGGCAGGAGAACCCCATGGCCAGGTGTGGCCTCTGCCCAACACTCAGACACACAGGGAGCATTTGTGGGGTTGGAACTGCAGGATTTTTATGTTCCAACCCAAACCCCTCTTGGATTAATTAACCTGTGCCCAAAGCTTTAGAGGGATCAGGTCTCTTCCTCACGTGGTGAAGGATCCAGTGCTGCGTTTCCTCCCAAATAAAAAGCATTAGTGACTGGAATACTTCAAACAATTCCAAGTTCCCCTCCTGCAGAAGGGATGAGTCAGTGAAACATATGGCAGGGACAGATTTCTCCCACTTGAAAACATTTGCTCATTATTGTTCTTTCATGTGCTGCTTCAAATTCCCTTAAATCACAGTTTACAAGTTAATAAAATCTTGTAAGATCCTCTTTTCATCTCACACACAGGGGATTTGCAGGAAGACTTGCCATACCTGGCTTCTTCCCTGCCTGTCATCAGCAAGAAGTTATTTACCTTCAGACAGGGCTCCAGGCCCTGGGCAATCCTTCCAAGCTGACATTCCAAGCAAGCCTTAAGCAGGCTGCTGTGCATCACCGTTTTGCACAGTTATTGTTATCCCAGCGTTTCTGGGATCCCTTCCAGGCTCACCACCTTTCCTCCCACCCATGGGCTCTGATTTTCATGGACCCCACTCAATTCTCTCTTCCAGCAGCACCAGGAGTCCCCAGCCTGGAGCAGTGCCTGGTGTCACCTCCCAGGGGTGGCTTTGGCCCCTGCAGTGTGGGAGGGGACAGCAGAGGGACAGGACATCTTCCCTCCTCCTTGGGACTCCTCACACTGCTCCCACCTGGATTGCTGCACAACAGGAGCCCCCACCACAAACCCTGAGCAGAAAAACCCCACTGCACTCCTGCTCTGACCTTTCAGAACACTTTAAAGACAATTTCCTGCTCCCAGAGGGGACTCAGAGCTGCCTGTCCCTCCCTGTCCCTGCCTGTCCCTGCCTGTCCCTTCCCACCCCAGCCAAGCCAGCAAGGTCAACTCAAGGTTTGCAACAGGCAAAGCAAATCAAAGCTGAACTAGGCACCCCCAAAGAAAACCATATATTTTTCAAGGAATATTCCTAAGGCAGAATATGTGTTTCTTGCCTGCTCAATTCTTTAATTTTTCAACATCTTGGTGAAATAGAGGCATGAGCTCTGCCCTTAAGTGCTCCCAAGGCTGCTGGGCCCAACCACTACACTGAATAAATCTTCCAGTCCAGAGTGATCCCCAGCATCCCCTAGTTTAGTACTTTGGGGGATTTGTTAGGTTTTGTCCTGATTTAAAATCAGAATAATTATTTTGGAACTACTAAAGCCACAATATGATTTTCCAGCAGCCTGCCCTGAGTCATACCATTGCACTGTTACCCCTCTGTGCTTCAGTCAAATAAATAATGGCAGCTTCCTTAAATTTTGGCAATATCTGTACAAACCACCTGGAAATCCCCACACTGGGATGAGGCAGAGAGCTGGGCATTGCCTGGGTGCACATCCACAGCCTGACCAGAGAGATCAATACAAACTTAATTCAGGAATTATCCAAGGAAACTCCATACATCTACCTCCTAAACAGAGCCTGAACTATCATTATACATTTGTAAAACTCCTGTTTTTATAAGGTATTTATAAAGATTTCTTCTGGAACAACAGGAGCAAAGAGAGCCATGACCCAGGAGTGGCCAAATCCTGCTGGAATCTCTGTCCCAGGATGAAGTTACTTGTTCCCACCTTGCCCCACAAGGAATTTCTGCCCTTCCTGCACTCAAAATGCAGGTGAAGAGGTGCACAGGGAGCTGCAACCCAAGTGAACCCCCCCTAGCTTTGGAGCTGTGCTTGCCCCACAAGCTCAGAGTGAGGCCTCAGCCCTGGCACGGCTCAAGGACACAGAATTCATTCTCCAGGTGCCCACAGGACAGAGCCAGGGGAGCCCAGTGCATCCCATCCCTCCCAGCACGAGGGCAGGCACCTGCCCTGATGTCCCAGCCCTGATTTCACCCCAGGACACCCTGCCTGGAGGGCAGCAGGGCCCTTGGGAAGCTTTTGTGTCCCAACTGAGAGCCACTGATCCCAGCAAAGCCCTTTAACACACAGGGCACCTTCCTGCTAAGGAATCCCATTGGATTTTTCATGGAATCCCAGAATGGTTTGGGTTGGAAGGGACCCTGAAGCCCATCCAGTGTCACCCTACCATGGCAGGGACACCTCCCACTGTCCCAGGCTGCTCCAAGCCCTGTCCAGCCTGGCCTTGGGCACTGCCAGGGGATCCAGGGACAGCCACAGCTGCTCTGGGCACCCTGTGCCAGGGCCTGCCACCCTCACAGGGACAATTCCTGCCCAATATCCCATCCATCCCTGCCCTCTGGCAGTGGGGAGCCATTCCCTGTGTCCTGTCCCTCCATCCCTTGGAAATTGTCCCTCTCACACAAAGCCATGCTCAGAGGCTCAGGGTACAGTAACTCAGCAGGTTAAATATGATGAGCATGTCTCCAGTTTTCCCTCTCTTCTGACATTCCCATTCCCACACAACAATTAAATTGCCACTCATTTACCCATGAAGTGATACAGAACTAAAAATAGACCCACTCCCCTCAGAAAATGAAGGTGAGTCAATAACATCTCCATCAATCCACACACAGGAGGAATCAAACCCATGGGAAATGCTGGGGTTTATAAATAACCAGTTAACACCAAACTCCAGTGAAGGAATCCCAGAGAAACAAACAGAAAACAAATCCATCACCCAGAAATCTTTGATGTGTTTAGCAGAAAGCTGCTGGGGAATACACTTGTAATTCTTTTCCAAGGAAAATGTGAGTGTCCTAAGGATTGAGCATGTGACTTGTCTTTGGGAGGGAAATGTCCCAGCACAGGTGACACTGCAGTGCTAAACCTGCTTTGCAGGAGCTTTGGCACATGACAGAAGGAGGCTCAGGGAGACTTTCTGTCTTAGGTAACAACATGGGATGTGACCAGCAGTGTGTGTTCTGTCACCAGCTGTTAAACCAGGTGAGGCATTGTTCTTTACCTTTCCCACAACCCATCCTTCCTCCGGGAGACATCTCCTGTTAATGGCCATTGAGCCCCACTGCATGACTGATAAAATTACTGCATCCCATGGGGAGATGCTCCAGCCAGGAGGAAGAGCCAAGCATTTCCTACCTAGATAAAAACTGAGATTTGGAACATCAGAGCAGCCTTTTCCACTGATCCCAGAGGAAAACCAGACCCTTCCACATCATCACTGGACTTCTGGAGGAAAACTGCCCCTTGTCCAGGAGCACTGCTCCAACTGAAGCACATCTGTCACTGCAGGAGGATGCAGACACCATCGAATGGCACTGCTGCCAACACCCTGACTGACTGATGGGGTGTCAGGTTCTATTCTGACTCTGATTGGGTGTTTTGGGTTTGTTCTTTGTAGTACTGTATTTCTATTTTAATTTTCCTAGTACAGAACTGTTATTCCTATTCCCATATCTTTGCCTGAGAGCCCCTTAATTTCAAAATTATAGTAATTTGGAGGGAGGGGGTTTACATTTTCCATTTCAAAGAGAGGCTCCTGCCTTTCTTAGCAGATGCCTGTCTTTCAAATCAAGACATCTTCTTATTTTCTACCTGAAAGGAGTTTCAAGAGAGGTGGGGACAGGTCTCTTCACCCAGCTGACAAGGGACAGGACAAGAAAGGAGGGCTTCAGCTTGTGCCAGGGGAAGCTTAGGGTGGATATTGGGAAAATTTCTTCCCTGAAGGGTTATTAATTATTGGAACAGGCTGCCCAGGCAGTGATGGAATCACCATCCCTGAAGTCAGCGTCCTTGAAAATGTTCTAAAACCATGTGGATGTGGCACTTGGGGACAGGCTTAGTGGTGGCTTTGGCAGTGCTGGGGAATTGTTGCACTCAGAGGCCTCCTCCAAATTCCTGCTTCCCTGTGGGCTCCCTGGGCATGGGGAGTCCCAGCAGCAGCTCCTGTGCCAGCACACCCCACGCCTCAGCTGCAAAGGGAAATTGCTTTCCCAGTGCCCCAGCAGGGCTGGGGGTGCTCACCTGGAGAGGAGAAGGCTCTGGAGACACCTTAAAGCTCCTCCCAGTGCCTGAAGGGCTCCAGGAGAGCTGGAGAGGAACAGGGGAGGAGGGATGGAGGGACTAGACACAGGGAATGGCTTAAAAATGCCAGAGCAGGGACAGATGGGATCTGGGGAGGGAATTCCTGACAGTGCAGGGGGACAGTGGCACAGGCTGCCCAGAGAACATGGGGACAGTGCCCACCCTGGGTCCTGGCTGGAGCATGGTGAGACATCCATGACAGCACTGCAGCTCTCATGAAACCCTGCCTTTATTTGTTCTGAGGGAATTTTACCTATTCAGACTGAAATCTATCCTGGACGAGCTGGAGCTCTGCACTTAATGCAAAGAGACAACATCTAATGGTGTCAGGACATGTCTGCAAGGGGAACTTGGAATCTCTCAATGCATTGTGACAGAAGGAAATGGGGGAAAACTCTTCCCTAACTTTCATTCCACTCACTTCACGCTTTTCAGGTGAAAACTTCATTTCTAGGGTGATTAGCAGCCCCCTGCCTTATTAACCATAGATTTCCCATTTAGCAGTTTTGCCTTTGCTCCCCTCTCTCCTTTGAAAAGTAACTTCCAAAGTTAAGGGGAAAACACAATTACTGGGGCAGCTGAAATAATTGAGAATGGATCAGAACAAAGGGCTAAATAATCAAACTGAGAAACAGCAGAAAAGGCAAAGAAAGAAGAATTTGTCCTGTCAAGTTCTGAGAGACCTGATCTCTCCAAATCACTGCTTTTGCAGGAACAAACAACATGCACAGCCTCATTCCCAGCATCCCCATGCTTCCTGCTCCCACCTGCCCCATCCCACTCCCAGGGGAGCAGGTCCCCAAGCCAAGCTCGTGCTGCCAGAAATGGGATGGAGAAGCTGCTCCCCCAAACCTCTGTGCTGCCTGTGCTTCCCTGGCACAAGGCTTGTGGAATGCAGCAGTGAGACCCCTACCCCAGCCACCCTGTTCTGGGAGAAAAACACCTCCCCATCATCAGCTGGTGGCTCTTTATGGGTGACAATCCCATTCCATACCCCTCACACCCAGCAGGCTGGCTGGCATTTGACATTTTGCTTGGATATATTTATACAGAGAAGGGTGTTGGATCCTAAATCCTCACCAGAGTGCTCCTGCAGGCTCTGGAGTGTCCCTGTCTCCTGTCACCATCCCAGCAGAACCTCAGCAGTGGAATCACAGAAGGGGAGCTGAGAAGCCACCCACAGAGGGGAACAAAGGGAGGGAAATCAGCTGCCTTTGGGAACTCTGGAACTCTTGATCTCTGCAGGTGGACAAGCATTCCGGGAAGAGGCAAATCTGGATTTTCACAGATCCCATCAGGCCTGGGGGATTGATCAAAGCAGTGACTGTGCCACCTCTGAGGCTCAGCACAATCACACCCAGCCACACATCCAGAGCCAGGGCAAAAGCATTTCCAAGCACAAGGACCAAACGCTCTGGCACACTGCTGGCAGAGGCAGCAGCCCTGGCTGGACCCACCCAGGCATCCTGCTGGAAATCCCTGCACAGCTCCACCTGAACTGAGGAATTATCCTGGAGACCTGCAGGGAGAGGTGCAGGAGACTCCACGTTCTGCAGTGGCAACAGGAAAAGGAATTTCACTGCTGCACCTGTAGATTTCCTCCCTCTGTCCTGAGGCCCCAGAAAACCTCTGTGGGAGGATCAGAAGCAGCCAGATCAGCCCCAGTATCCTTGGACCATCTCCCTAAAATGGGGTTTTCCAATGGACCTGCCCATCCCAGCCCTCATCCATTCCAGCAGAGAATGGAAGTTGGAGGAGAGGTTAGAACCCCTTAATTCTTTTTCTTCTTTGGCTCTCCTTTTCTCCTGTTTTATCCTCATGGATAAAACATTTGGACGGGTTCCTGTCTATCTTGTGCCAGACCAATAAGAGAAATGTCCAAATTGTACAGTGTCCTAATGTCCAACCTTTCCTAAATGAATTCCTTTTGTAATGGCAACTAAAAATGCCAAAGGAGAGCGGAATCAGAGGCACTCCACACCCCCTAACCTGCAGCAAAAATGAGTAATAACCACTTCCATCCTTAAGCAACATAAACAGTTTAACATCTGACATATTGAGAGGTGAGAATAAAGCAAGATTCACATGCAAGCAGGGATTCTCCAGCAGAAGCATTCCCACACACTGCAGTGGAGTTTGCTCAGACTGGAGGCTTTCCCAAGGAAAAAATTGTGCTGTGCTTCTCCAACAAATGCAACCCAGCAGTGCATCACTGCTGGATTGATCTGACCTTTTCACCCAGTGAGATCCATCAGAAGCTTGGTGGGAAGCTGCATTTCAAAGATGCTGATCCCAAAGCACAGCATGGAGAGGATCCTCTAGAATATGAATGTCCACATCCCCTTGGCTTGGGAAAACTGCTGGAAAATTGCATTTCACTTCCCAGTGCTTCAGGAGTGATTCCTGAATTTCTGCAACATGAAACCACAGCACCCACAGCCACTGCAGCTTCTGGTGCTCCCAGAAGTTATTTTTTATAAAAAAAGAGGAGCAGAATATTTTAAAATAATTTTCAAATATTCTGTCCAAGCTGAAGTGCCAGGCTGTGCTGGGGCTGGAGCCCAGCTCTGCCTCCTGGGCCCCCTCCTGGCTGAGAGCAATCCCTGCTGAGCACAGAGCTCCAGAGAGGCTGGAACTATCGTGGAACAAATCTGGGTCTTCCTAATGAGTTTAGAGCTGAAATTCCTCAGTGCTCTGATGTTATCTGCTCAGCCTTGGCAGCATGACAAGGACCTGATTATGTTGTAATAGCATAATGCAAAGATTATTATAGACTCATAAAAGACAAGTGCCTCAAAAACAGCAACCACAATACCTGGAGGCCCTGCACAAGGAGCTGAACATGCTGGGCTTTGTGCACTCCTAGCACAGAAATTACCTGCAGGATCTGACCCTGGTCTGCTTGGAGGTTGCTCTTTTTTTATTATTTTATTGCCAATAATGTACCAAAAGCATCTTGATCTCATTTTCCTATTACCATTTCTGTCAGAGCTGTAAAAATAAACCAGCACAAATAGCTCCCCAGGATTTTGATCTATTTTTCATGCACAAAAAGCCTTTGGAGGAAATGATCCACAGCCTAACAGGATTCCATGTGGGGAGTGGCAGGAGGAGGGGAAGGTGCCAGGGAGCATTGGAACCATGAGAGGTGGTTCTGAAATAGAATTATTGATGCAGTAATAGAGAGAGGCAGGTGAGGGATGGAGCAGCTCCTGAGCTGACAGCACCCAGCTCCATGGAGCTGCTCCCAGCCTTTGTGAGTCCAGCACATCCCCACTGCTCTGTGATCTGTAATTGCAGCTATTCCCACCATTCCTGATGGGGAGGTGCTGGGAGGGAGCCAAGCTCCTCCATGGATGTTCCTGCATGGGGCTGACTGGCTGTGACTCTGCCCATCCCACTGGAAAACTGCTCAAGGAATTTTTCAAAAGAGCAGCTCCTGAGTCTAGAGCAGGAAAATGCAGAGGGAGGGACAGAGGCAGGGGCTGGGTGTGGGGATTGAGTGATGTGATGTCAGCAGGGACACACAGGAGGTATTTTACTCCTTGTCTGTGCTCAAAGCCACACTCATGATGTTTCCTAAGCTTGTCCCACTCCCCTGCCATGGCAGGGACACCTTCCACTGTCCCAGGCTGCTCCCAGCCCCAGTGTCCAGCCTGGCCTGGGACATTCCAGGGATCCAGGGGCAGCCACAGCTGCTCTGGGCACCCTTTGCCAGGGCCTGCCACCCTCACAGGAACAATTCCTGCCCAATTTCCCATCTGTCCCTGCCCTCTGGCAGTGGGAAGCCATTCCCTGTGTCCTGGCACACCATCCCTTGTCCCCAGTCCCTCTCCAGCTCTCCATCAGGCACTGGAAGGCTGCAACAAGAACATCCCAGAGTCTCTTCTCCAGCTGAACAATCCCAGCTCTCCCAGCCTTTCCTCCAGCAGAGCTGCTCCATCCCTCTGCTCATCCTGGAGCCTCCTCTGGACTCCTCCAGCAGCTCCAGGTGCTGCCTGTGCTGGGAACCCTGGAGTTGGACATTGTGAATCCCATTGCTGCCCTTCAGCTGATCCTGGGTCAGACAGGAGGGGATGCCCAGAGCTGATGTTCAGGACAGTCAGAGGGAGCCAGCACCAAACCTGCTTCTGTGCCACCACCTGTCCCTGCAGTGATGCCCAGGCAGGGCCAGCAGGATTTGGGACCCTCCCTAGAGAGGGGCACCAGGATGTGCCCATTCCTGCAGGACAGATCCTGCCAGGGCTGTTCCTGCCACTGCCCAGCTGCAGCATGGAAATGTCCAGCCAAGCTCCAAACCAGATGGTTGGAGACCAGCAGCTCTGCCACAATTTTGCCACTC
Organism: Sialia sialis; assembly: GCA_009812075.1. Taxonomy (NCBI): domain Eukaryota; kingdom Metazoa; phylum Chordata; class Aves; order Passeriformes; family Turdidae; genus Sialia; species Sialia sialis. Next base: position 3,781,010 of record VRYO01000577.1, on the reverse strand, counting down.
TCTCCACCATCTGCTTGTTTTCCCTGGCAGAGATAAAATCCCCTCTCCAGTGGAGCCATCATGTCCTTGGAAATAATGAACACTTGGCAAGCAGCAAAGTTTAAAGTATGGAAGTTTAAAGTCTGAGCAATCTCTGTGGCTCTGAATGTCCCATCAGCAAAGTCCCTGATAAGGGCCTGTCACAGAGCTCCCAAAAAGGGTGTAAAATTCCAATAAATCCCCAGAAAAGCCCTGAGCAGAGGCTCTCTTGGGTTAATGACCTTCCACTGCCACTCCTCCCATCCTGGTGGCACCAGCAGCTCCTTCAAGAGTGGCCAGCTCCTGGAACATCTCCCACCAGCACAGAGCAGCCTCTGACATGGAGTTCTGATGGGGAATTTGGGGGCAGCAGTCAGGGTGATGACAGCTGATCTGTCCTTGGAACGCTCCAAGTCTTGGTGGCCAACTGGACTTTCATCTCCAGATATTCCCAGAGCAAATGGCCAGGCCTGTGTTCACTGTGAGATGTTGGTTTAACAAAACCCACAGCATTTCCTTGCAGGAGACAAACTTTAGGTGAGTGGCCACTGATTCCTGAGCCCCTGAACTTTCACAGCAGCCAGAAATGGAACCTTTGCACCAGCACAGCCAGGGAACAGCCAAGACACAGATTTGGAAAGGCTGGAAGAATGGATCTGATTGAAAATGATTTTTTTCCTCTTGTTCTGCACAGAACTGATCAAAACCATTTCTATTATGAAAGGTATTAACACCTAATCTAATCTGGTTCTAAGCCTTGTCTGGGTGTTAATTCCAGCAGCATAGCTCCCAGTGTCTTTCCCAGCCTTTCAGCCTCTCTTGTCTAAGCAGAGCAGCAAGAGCTTTGTGCTGCCCCCAGAAAGGATCTGGGGAGGGCTGAGGTGGATCCCCAGCACAGGCAGCTCTTACATCCCCACTTTATGGAGCCTGTGTTGGTGGAATGAAAATGCAAATGGATCTTGGTCAATTCATCCTCTTCTACAGTGAATTTACGTGTTTGCATTATTTATCACAATTAAAGAATCACAGCCCTCCAGGAGGACACCCCAGGTCTTCTGGCAGAGCAGCCTCATGGCCCTCCCTGAGCAAAACCCCAGCCAAGGCAGGCAGGACACCTGAAACTGCAGTTTGGGATAACAAAACCCCTGGGGACAAGAGCACCATCAGTCCCAGCTCCATGAGGACATCAGAGGCGACAGCAGAGCCACCTGTCTGTAAAGCCACAGCCACTTCTGTCAGCCCCAGTGCCACTCCTGTGTCCCCACACATGGCAGGGAAGGGCTGGCTGAGCTGATCCTGGCACTGGATCCCAAGTGCTGGGGCTTGGCCAGCTTTGAGCTGGAATTATCCCAAAATTGCTGTAAGGAGCTGCCTGACACACGTGTGGGGGTCCCAGCGAGGACACTGCTGGGTCTGGGAGGGAAGGTGTGAGATCCTGCCTTGGTTCCTCCCTGAGCAGCCTGACAAGTCCTTTCTGTGCTGTTTTGGTCCCCTCCTTTTAGAGCCCCTGGCTGGGGCAGTGAAGAGCACAGAGCTGGCCCAGCAGGGATGGCTCCTGCTGCACTCCAGCTCACCCCAGTGCTCAAGGCACTGGAAGAGCAGCAATTTCTCTTTTAGGGACATTTTAAACTTCAGTTCTATTGCAGTGTTTTCCAGATGTTCTCATCTCCATCTCCACGTCCTGTGAATGACCCCAGTTGAGAAGATGCCTTCAGGGGATTACTGTGCACCATGTAAGAACTCTTTAATTTCCCTCTTCCCAAACACTGTAAAGTAACTTCTGGGCAGTCAGTGCCCACAGGTACTGAGTGAAAACCTGGTCTGGGATGTTTCCATAGTGCATGAGGAGATGGCATCATCCACTGTGGGATGCTGACATGGATCAGGATACAAATCTGGTTTGGTCACGTAGCAAACAGCACACAAGGACCTGAGCTGTGCCTGGGGTCTTGAAGAACAAAGGTTGGTGACAAGCTGGAGGCTTTCAAAGCTCAACCTCTACTTTTACTGATCAAAGACTTCCAATCAAGTTCTACCAGAGGAGCTGAATTGGGAGAGCTGAGCAGCACAGGCACTCTGCCAAGTGTGGAGGGATAAACCTTAAGGAATCCTGACAGGCAATAAAAGCCCTGTTTTCCTGAGCAGTCAAATCCCTGGAGTGAATTAAACTGTGCTGGATATTGGTGCAAACAGTCATTTCTGCACGAGCTGCATCCCGAGGCTTTGGATCAAAGCAAACCAAACCACCTCTGCAGGGGTCATGCCCTCGGCTCATTGATTTATTTACAAAGTTTAGGAGCTGAGATTACTTATTTTGTGTGAAAGCTACAGAACAGAGACTGTGGGGAAAGCAGACAGGAAAACTTTCCTGCACTTATCTGACAGGATTCTGTTTACTCCTTGGATACTGCTGGGCATTCCCTCATTCTGTTCTGTATGAAAGTCTCCCTAAATAGCAAATAAATTTTAAGAATTTTAGTTCAAAATCCATAACTTCATAGTCATTATTTAAAGTTACCCAACATCCATTTGTTTCTATTTCCATAACACAATTTAAAAAAATTTACTAAGTAATGTATCCCCCAAATAATAATAAACAAATATCAATACATTTATTAATAAATATAAATAATACATAAACACCCCTCTGCAGAATAACAATGCCCTGACTCCCTGGAAAGGCCCTGCCAGCACAGTTAGCAGCACTAAATCTCACCAAGCACTGGATAATTTCAAAATTACATTTTAATAGCAGCAGCCCAGTCCTTATCTGCTCCCTGCTTCCTCTTGTCCTTGATCTCCTAATTAGGGATAAGAGCAGTGGAAGTGATCCAGCCTCACCATTCAGTCAGATTTTACCCAAATTGCTATTACAGGGCCACACAAGAGCTCCTGTGGAATTCTTTTTCCCAAGGGAGTCTGTTGATAAAAACAATGAGTGTTTCCATTGATTCCTCTGTGTACATCCACAGGAGCTCACATGCTCAGAGATTTGATTGTAAGAGAATGAATCCACTGCCATTCCCTGGAAAAGGGCCTCAACAGCAAGAAGAGGAAAATGATTATTCTCTAATCAGACATTTCCAGGAAGATCATTCTAGAGCTTGTGCCACATCAGCCGTGCACTCTGTGTCCTGGGGAAAGCCATTTCCTCCAGCCCTTCCCTTCCCATAGCTCCAGGGAGGGCTCAGGGGCAGCCAGGGAAGGAAGGCAGGCTGCTGAGGAGGAGAATTCTCTCCCTTCCTTTGATCAGAGCCAGAGAGCACAGAGTCCAGGGAAAAGCAGGGATTTCTTACCTTGGATTCCTCACCCAGGGAATTCAAGGCAGGCTGGATGGGGTTTGGAGCACCCTGGGATAGTGGAAGTGTCCCTGCCCATGGCAGGGGTGGAACCAGGTGGTTTTCAGGTCCCTCTCAACCCAAACCAGCCTGGGATTCTGAGATTCTCCCACCTGAGCAGCTCTCTGTGCCCCAGCAGCTCCTGGAGAGCAGCTGAGAGGTGGGAGCTGCCTGGGAAGAGGAGGGTCAGGGAGAGATTCCAGATGAAGAACAAATGGGGGAAAATGGACAAGCAGGAGCCCACAGAGTGTGGGTGGAGCTGTACAGCACCCCTGGCACAGCACCCCTGCACAGCACATCTGGCACAACATCCCTGCACAGCACATCTGGTACAGAACCCCTGGTACAGCACATCTGGTACAACATCCCTGCACAGCACCCCTGGTATTCCACCCCTGGCACAGCACCCCTGGCACCCCACTCCTGTCACCCCAGCCCTGGCACAGCCCTCAGTGACTCCTGGGCTGTCTGGGCAGGCTCTGCCTCCCCACTGGACTCACCCAAGGAGTCCCCAGCCCATCTGCAGGACCTCGGTGACACCAACACCCAGAGGCAACAAGTGCTGGGTTCTGGAGCAGGACACTGCTGCTCCTCCAGGGCTCCTGGCATCTCCAGCAAGGGGACTTGGGGCAGCTTTCCAGGGCCAGCAGCCTGACTGTCCCACCCTGTGGGGACACAGAGGCTTAGCCAGCAGCTCTGATGGCCTCAGAAAGCAGCGAGTCTGAAGCTCATTGTGACATCACCCACCCACCTGGCAGAGTTCCTGGTGCAAACCTGTTCAGAGATTTCTCCATGTGAGGCTCATGGAGGGGACATTCCTGCCTGGACTAATATTTTGGAATTCACCTGGCACCCCTTGAGGATGGGCAAGGCTGGCTGGGGCTCTCTGATGGGCTTTTGACAAGATCAACGTGCAAAGAGCCTCCTGCCCTGGGGGATGGGTGGGTGCTCTGCACACCCCCAGCCTATTCCACCTCTGCCCCAGGAGAAGAGCTGTGGAAAAGGCACTGGGAAAGGGAGAATAACAGGGCCACACTGTGCCCTGCTACTTTGGTCTGAGAGGCTGGAAAAGGTGGAACTCCTGATGTCTCTGCCCCAGTTTGATTCTTTCTGCCACATCTGTCATCTCTACATCTTTATATCTTGTGTATTGGAAATCCCTTCCAATATAAATGGCTCGGGATTCCCCAATGAATGATGAAATGTAAATGAAGCATCAGGTCTTTCCAAAGAGGAGGATGGTGGTCACCCATCCCCCTCCAAATTCTGCCTCATCTCAGGCACAATTTCATCTTGCCCTGAGCCCCCTCAAGCTTTGCTGCTGTCTCTCCCAAGCACTCCCAGTCACTCACACGTGTGGAGGTGACTTTCATTAAACTGAGATTAAAAGGACTTTCTCCACAGAAAAAAACACAAAATGGAAAATGTCTCATTTCAGCTTTTTCCTCCAAATCCGAGCCCTGCCATTCAAGGGCACCCAGCATTAATAACTTCCCTGCTGAAGCAGCTCCTTCTATTTGATTCCTGTCAAACCACAGAGGCTCCAAAATCCAGAGGGTGGCACAGGACACAGATTTACAGCCATGTGTGCTCAGACCCCAGGGGTTGGGCCAGGGCAGGCTCAGGTTGGATTTTAGGGAAAGGTTCTTCCCCAGAGGTGCTGGCACTGCCCAGGGAATGGGCACAGCCCCGAGGCTGCCAGAGCTCCAGGAGCTGCCAGGGGTGCCCAGGGTGGGATTGTTGGGGTGTCTGGGCTGGATCCATCATCCCTGGGGGTCCCTTCCCACTCAGGAGATTCCAAAATCCAGACTTGATCTGTGAGACCCCACTGCACCCTGAAAACAAAGCCCATGAACATCCCTGCTCTGGTCCCACACTTTTCCCTGCCAGGGATTTGCTGTGAATTCAGTCTGTCTGAAAAACAGAGATGAGTCAAAAGCATCTTAAAACTTTATCTTTAAAAATCTGGAATGTGGTGATTCCAGTGAGATTCTGCCAAAAAAGAAATGGAGCATTTCAGTAGAATGGATGGAGCCTCATTTAGAGCTCATCAGAATGGAGAGTGTCTGCATTTCTGAGCTTGCATGAAGTTCAAAACTCTCAATAATTGATAATAGAAGTGAAATGGAGCAAAATTTCAGATTTAGTGCAACCAAACATCCTCATCAACTCTACATTTCTGAACTTCAGATTTGGAAACTTTTCAGGGTTTTTTCTGGAATGCATTTGCAAACCCAAATAGAAATGATGAGTTTTGGAAAGCAGAATGTAGGAAGTGAGCAAGGCAGAAGAAAAGGGACAATGAGCAGTGCTGTGTCCTCAGGTCACACCAAAATTATGACTCATTCCTTGCTCATTTGTTTAGATTTCAACACTAATTGTTATTAGTCTCTAATTCATCAGCATCCTTGGACTTGGCAGAGTGTAAAATAACAAATATAGAAATTCACACAAAACCAGAAGAGAGGGAAACAAAGCAGAAAATCAGAAGATCCCACTTTGATTGCTCCCATATTTATCCCCAAATTTCTCTGCTGGAGAAAGTGCTCATTGCTGGAGCCTGGGGGATGATTTTGGTGCATCCTTTTGCTCCTGCAAAGTCACACAGGAAAGAACTTCTCCAACACTGCTCACATTTTGCAAGTCATGCCAGCATGTTAAGGTTTTTTTTATTTTATTTATTTGATTTTACTTTCCCTGTGAGTCACAAGGCAGCCTTAAAGTCACTGCAGGACTTAAAGCAATGAAAAGCCTTCAAGCAAATTCCCTTTAAAATGAGACCTAGGCCACGTTCTGGATGCACTTCAAATTACACTAGGAAAGTGTGAGCCAAGTCCCTGAAGGCAAATGGAAACCTTTCCATGCACTCCAGGCCCTGGGCACGATCCCAGCCCCTGGACTCTGCAGTGCCAGTGCCACCAACAGCCCCACCAGGGCTGGCACTCCTGGCACACAACCCTGGCAAAACTTTTTGTTGCATTAAAAAGCTGCATTCAAGTGCAAAAGGAGCTGCTCCTCCAAGAATCCAGAGCTGCAAAGCACTCTCAGCTTTTCACTGGTTTAACTGGAAGCTGTTCATCAATCACCCTGGAAAGCAGCTCTGCCAAGCACAGTTATCCACCTCCTGCTGGAGCAGGGATAAATCCCACCTGGAACTCCTATCTTCATCTCACAGCTCACACAGGGACAGGATGGGGCTCTCCTGCTCCTCCCTGGAATTTTGGGGTGTTCCAAGCCTTCTGTCTGAGGGTACAGATTCCTTCCACCACCCAATGGCTCTCCTGCATTTTTACTGAAGGGTTTCTTGCTGAAAGCACCAGGACAGAGTAGCTGAATTTCTGTTAGGCTCAGGTGTGGTGTCCCCAAAGCTGCCCCAGCCCGGGGGAGCAGAGCACAGGTACAACACACACAGCTCCTGGATCAGTGTTCACTGACAATGGGGCTTTGTGTGTGCTCAGCAGGCATTTAATAACTCACCTTGTTCTCATTTGCTCAGTGCTGTCTGTCATGGTTTGGGTGCTTTTAAACATTTTCAGAGCTATTTAGAATTACTCATCCTTCTGCAGCATGAAATGAGAATCTGAGCTCCAACTGCTGGGACAGAGCTTGTCACTGATGGGTTTCATCTCCTCTAATTACTGCTGAGACAGATGTCTCCAGCACAGAGCCGTGACTCAGCTTCCCAGGGACCCACACTCCCCGTGCTCCAGAAAAAAAACAGCAGGAAAAACTTCTCCTTGTGCTTTGAACTGCCAGAGGGCAGGGTTAGGTGGGATACTGGGGAGAAATCCTTCCCTGTGAGGGTGGCAGGCCCTGGCACAGGGTGCCCAGAGCAGCTGTGGCTGCCCCTGGATCCCTGGCAGTGTCCCAGGCCAGGCTGGACAGGGCTGGGAGCACCTGGGACACTGGAAGGTGTCCCTGCCATGGCAGGGTGGCACTGGATGGGCTCCAAGGTCCCTTCCAAGCCAAAGGAATGCAGGATTCCATGAGGGTGTTTGGGGGTGATCTTCTGCCTAAGCCCCAGCCTTGTCCTGGGCTTTGTGCTGCCCAGGAGTGCAAGCCCAGCCTGGAAAGACAAAGGGGCTGGCACAGAGGTCCCAGCTGCAATCCCATGGACAAGGCTCAGCACAGCCAACCCAGGCACCAGACACTCCATTTCCATGAAAAGACAATCTGGAAATTCCTTTTCATCCTCTCCAGTCCCATCTAAGGCAGCAGAGCAGAGCAGGGGCACAGGCATGGCTCTCCTGGAGCTTGTCCAGTCTGCCAGTGCAGGGATTTACTGGGAGCACAACCACACCAGCAGTGAACCCCCATGGTGGCAGTCAGCCTCACACCAGCTGATTTAACTTCTCCCCAGTCCAGAGATGCAGGACAGAGCCAGGATTCCACTCCATCTGCCTTAAAACCAGACTCTACTGGGTCCCACACGTGCTGTGCAAAGCACAGCAATCCTCGGTGCTGCCAGTGGCATCGTGTGATGGTGGCACAGGGACTTGGGCCTAGTCCCAGACCTGTAAAATCCCTTAAAATGAACTAATGGCAGCTGTTAAACAAATGTGGGATTCAAAGGCAGGCATTAATTTCTGTATTGTCAGAGGTCACAGCCCACACCATCTGCAATCCACAATTAAGGGGTGTTCAACTCCCTCCAAAAGGCAGCAACAATTACTCAGGACAATGGAACTGTAGTTGCTGTTTTTCTCAGAAGTGCTTTGCTTTGCCCAACCCTCATTGTTGTATTTCATTTTCACACTGGTAGTGTTTCCCTTTTCTGCATTTTCTAAATGAAAACCAAACCTCAGAGTTTTCACACTCCAAAAAAGGAAAAGAGAGCTGAAAACCATTATTTTTCTCATTTTCCTTTCCAGCTTTTGAGAGAAACTTTAACAGCCAGAAGGCAGGGATGGGTGGGATATTAGGCAGGAATTGTTCCCTGTGAGGGTGCCCAGAGCAGCTGTGGCTGCCCCTGGATCCCTGGCAGTGCCCAAGGCCAGGCTGGACAGGGCTGGGAGCACCTGGGACAGTGGGAGGTGTCCCTGCCATGGCAGGGGTGGCACTGGATGGGATTTAAAGTCCTTTCAACCCAAACCTGTCTCTCCACTTGTATGCCCCCCACAGACAACACACAGGGCACCTTCCTGCTAAGGAATCCTATTCATGGAATCCCAGAATCCCAGAATGGTTTGGCTTGGAAGGGATCTCAAAGCCCATCCAGTGCATGGGCTCTAAGGTCCCTTCCAAGCCAAAGGAATGCAGGATTCCATGAGGGTGTTTGGGGGATAATCTTCTGCCTAAACCCCAGCTGTAGGGTCAGACACAGAGAGATTTCTAGAGAGGTGAGATGAACACCACAGAGCTCATCCACACATGGGATTGTTTAGGAAGGACTTAGGTTTGGTTCCCCCCACTCCTGGATGGCTGGAGACACTCCTGGCAGTGCCTGCTGGAAACAGCATTTTTTAGGCCTAAGGCAATGTCTATCAAAATCAATACAGAATTCCTACAAACCTCACCAGACACTGAATAAGAACTAAAATATTCAGTCACCAGCAAGAAGCTCAAGCTGTGGTTAAGTCCTTATTAAGCAGAATAAACAGATCAACCAAAGAAAAAAAAATCAAAATTAAAAGCTTTGTCTTGGCTGTCTGGTCACATGCACAGAGTGAGGATGTGACACCTCTCCTGGGAGGCAGGTGGGTGCAGGGCAGTCAAACTCCTCCAAAGCAGGGATTAGTTGGAACAGGTTTTAAGCCAGGCTCATGTGGTTTGCCTTGGCTGTGCACAGGGAAGGTCCCTGGTGCTGTCCCTGCTGTGGAGCAGAGGAATGGGCACAGCTGCAGCTGCCCAGGGGAGCACCCAGCTCCCTCCTGCACTAATTAGGTTAATTAGGACTAAACTGCTAATTTCTACACAACTCTGCTTCAACAGATGCCACTGCAGAGACTCTGCCTGCCATAACGCAGAGAACTGAGCTGTGAATGCTGCCAGGGCTGTCCTACCCCTGCTGGGAGCTGCAGCAACAACCCCAAACTGCCCAGACACGGCCACAGGGACAAGGACAGTCACAGTGACAATCACAGTGACAGCCACAGGGACACAGGGACAGTCACAGGGACGGTCACAGGGACAGCCACAGGGACAGTCACAGTGACAGCCACAGTGACAATTACAGTGACAATCACAGGGACAGTCACAGGGACAGCCACAGGGACAGTCACAGTGACAATCACAGTGACAGCCACAGGGACACAGGGACAGTTACAGGGACGGTCACAGGGACAGTCACAGGGACAATCACAGTGACAGCCACAGTGACAGCCACAGGGACAGCCACAGGGACAGTCACAGTGACAATCACAGGGACAATCACAGGGACAGGGACAGTCACAGTGACAGCCACAGTGACAATTACAGTGACAATTACAGTGACAATCACAGGGACAGTCACAGTGACAATCACAGGGACAATCACAGGGACAGGGACAGTCACATTGACAATCACAGGGAGAGCCACAGTGACAATCACAGGGGCAGACACAGGGACAATCACAGGGACAGTCACAGTGACAATTACAGCGACAATCACAGGGACAGCCACAGGGACAGTCACATTCACAGTCACAGCCACAGGGACAGTCACAGTGACAGAACACTGCCACAGCCACTGCTGCCCAAACAATTACCGCTTTCTGAACTCATCTACACCATAACATCAAATCAAATCTATAAAACAGCAGGAAAGCTGCAGGGGAACAAGTAAGAAAACATCGTTGAAAACTCAAACGGTGACTCACTCGAGGAGTGCAAGGACTGGTGAGAACTGGGACGCTGAGAAGACTGAAAAACCAGAATAATGAGTCCCAAATCTCAGAGGTTGAGCTGTGAATCCATGATTTACAGGACTGGGGGTTCCCTCAGGCAGCACCCACTGAGAGCCCTGAGAAGGGCAGGTCCAGGGACCACTGAGCACTTCCTGAGACTCTCCATGACAAGAGCATCCAAGTGAAGGAGGAATCAAAAAATCCAGAGCTGGGCAGATCAAATCTGGCACTCTCTGATCAGCCTCATGCGATCTCACTCTGACTCTTAAATCTGTTAGCTTCAACCCACGGTAAAAAGACACATTGCAAGGAAAGGCACATTCTTACAGGGCTCTGCTCTGCCATCTGCAAATCATTATTCCTCCTTCATAAAAATAACTAAGTGCAAAGGGCTATAAGAAGAGGAAGAAATTCCTCAGCTCTTTCCAACATGAATTTTTACCAGCAGCCAAAAAGGAGGAGAAAAGACCTGGCTGCAGTGTGTGCACTTCCAAAGCAGAGGGAAAAGGGGAGCAAAAAAGGAGCAGAAAAGGTCTGCATGAGTACAACACTCATGGAGTGGAGTGGATCAGGTATTGGGAAGGAATTGCTCCTGTGAGGGTGGTGAGACCCTGGCTGTGGCTGTCCCTGGATCCCTGGCAGTGCCCAAGGCCAGGCTGGACAGGGCTGGGAGCACCTGGGACAGTGGGAGGTGTCCCTGCCCAAACAAGGTGGTTTTTAACATCCCTTCCAATCCAAATCATTCTGGGATTCTGGGATGCTGCTGACACAGCTCCATCCACTGCAGAGGGAGAGCCAGCAAGAACCAACTCGAGGGGTGTCTGCCCCCCAGCCCTGCTCAGGCTGGCAGGACCATTCCTGTCTTTGGCTTCATCCTATCCTGGGAATTGAGGGGGAGCAGCCTGGCCCAAAGAAAGCAGCTGTTCAGCTGCTATCTCATGATCTTTTAGATGAATATTTTTTCTTTTCCAATGTGAGTCATGAGACTGGAACAAGTGAGATTGTAAAATTTAAAAAGTTATCAGCTCTCCATCACTGGAAACACAAAACCCCTTTTCTCTCCAGTGACAATTAACAAGGAGCAACAGCAGATAAACTGGAGCTGGCAGCTTCCACCCTCACCTAATCTTCAAATAACTTAAACCCCTCCAGAACTGCTGCTCCTTATCTGCAGCACAGTCCCTGCAGATGAGGCTGTCTCCACAAGAAGGATAAGGATGTACAGGTAAAAAGCAGATAAAGAGATGGGGGGGAATGCTTGACAGGCTAAAAAAATAGGCCAAAATCTAGAGAGTTATTGGTGAGAAGCAGCCAGGAGAGATGAGAGGGAGCAGAGGAACTCCTGGATTCTGAAGGTGCCATGCACAGCCCGAGTTCCTGGGAGAGCTGTGGGAATACAGCAGAGGGGGGTTGGAGGTTAAATCCCAGCTCCAGGTAAATGCTCATCTGGCCTGTCCAGCCCTGCTGGGGCTCCCCAGGAGCAGCCTGCCCAGAGGAAGGAGGTGTTGGGGACCTGGTCCTTCTCCAGCTGCCCAGCCCCAGCCAGCAGCCCCAAGCTTTCCCTGTTCTTCCTCCAGCTCACACTGACCCACAGCAGGTGTTATTGCTGCCCTCCAGGTCTTCCACCAGATCCAAATCCAGGTGGGTTTTGGGTTTCCCAATCCCACCCTCACACGTCTGGATCGTGTCTGGACTCTCTGTGAGGGATCTGACTCTGCTTTCACCTTTGGAATGTTTTTTTTTTTAATATGTCAGGAGCTCTTTCTTCACCCACACAGACTCCTGCCACTCTCCCTGACTTCCTGCATGTCCCAATGATCCTGGAAAACGGATCCCTCTTCCTGGATTGACTTTGCTTCAGTTTGTGTTCTTTATTTCAAAGAAAGGTCAATATAAAGTAACTCAGAGCATGTCCCAGTCCTTTTGGATCTCCTTCCTGAGCTGAGAAGTCCCAGCAAGCTCTACCAAAGCTGCACTTAGATATCACACTGCTAAACTACTACAGATGAGACATCACAGAGAGATGATTTGGGCTTTGTTTTTCTTGAGCAAAAAAGTGCTGGAAGCAATTTTACCTCTCTTTTATCCAAACCTGAAACATATTATTGAGCTCTCTAGATTCCATTAAGGCATCAAAGCTGTGTTCCACACCACGGTTCTTTCAAAAAAACAATCCAAACTCCAAAGTCTGCTTTCAGCTTGAACTGTCAAAATATTTTCCAGATGCAGCGCAGGTACACACTGAGAGCTGCCAGTCATCCCCAGTGTCTTCCCTGGAAAGGACAATTTTCCCTTCCTGCTTGCTAAGTTTTTAATTCATTTTGTGGGCACACTTTAACCTAAGTTTCTGTGAAAGGCAAGTAAACAAGCTGTGATTTACAGAGGACGCCCACGGACACGTGTGAGAGACACCAGAGCAGACACAGTACTGCTGCTCCCACAGACAGCCAGGAGAGCAGCACACACTGCAGCAGGGCTGGGGGCTCCTGCAGGGGCCAGGACAGCATCAAAATCTTTGCTCCAAGAGCTTCTTCTGCCTTTCAGATGATCTGAGTCAGACTGAGACCACTTCCGACCAATTCCATCCCTTTGACAGCTTTTATATGAAAAAAATGGGGAATTGTGACATCTTATCCCCCTCAAGATCCACCTGAAGCCAACTGAGTGACAAAATTTCAGGATTATTAAAGCTGTTTAAGGGAGGAGCTGTTCCCACCAGGAGCAGCCACGATCACCAGGCTGGCAGCAGATTTCATGGAATCACAGAATCTTTGAGTGCTTTGGGATGGAAGGGACCCCCACAGGTCATCCAGTGCCATGGGCAGGGACACCTGCCAGGAGGGATGGAAAGGTGTATGATGGACATCAGGAACTCAGCCAGAAGGTGCCACGGCACCTGGAAGAGAAGCATTTCCTCTCTGCTTCAGTGAAAAGGGATATTTTCTCAGGATGGTGGTGCTGGGTATCCATTCCCACCCCAGTGGCTCCAGCACATTCCTGGATCTGCTCCAGCTCCGAGGGCACAGCAGGATCACACCTGGATCACAATGGGATCACAATGGGATCATAGTGGGATCACAGTGGGATCATGACAGATCACAACAGGATCACAGCAGGATCACAATGGGATCACAATGGGATCAAATCAGATCACAATGGGATCACAGCAGGATCACAACGGGATCATGAAGGGATCACACTGGGATCACAACAGGATCACACTGGGATCACAACAGGATCACCACAGAATCACAATGGGACCACAGCAGGATCACAGTGGGATCACAACAAGATCACAATGGGATCAAGAAGGGATCACACTGGGATCACACTGGGATCACAACAGGATCACAATGGGATCACAACAGGATCACCACAGGATCACAATGGGATCACAATGGGATCACTGCAGGAACACAACAGGATCACAGCAGGATCACAATGGGATCATGAAGGGATCATGAAGGGATCACCACAGGATCACAATGGGATCACAACGGGATCACAGCACTTGGCTGCCCCAACCCAAGCACTGCATTGTGCTCTCCAAACAAAGGCCCTGGAGCCAATTCCCTGATGCCTCTCGTGCAAACGGAGCTGCTTAATTAGCTGGGATGCATAATGAATGGGCAGCCCTGAAGCAGCCCCGTGCTGTGCCTGGCTCAGCACAGCTCCAGCCACACCAGCCCCCTGTACACTCACACCAGCCAAACCTCCAGGCTTTGATCTTCGGGGGACTGACTTTTTCTTACCTTGTTTCTTGCCCTGCTGAGGCTTCCCAGCTACTTGAACAGCAACTCAAGCCTGTTTTGCCATATTTAAAACTTTTCTTGTTCAAAAGTGTGGGACTTTGTGATGTGGTTCAGTGGTTCAGGTTGGACTTTTCCAACCTTAATGATTCTGTGATTTCCTTTAATATCAGTTTGATAATAATATGAATATTTAACAGTAAATGGCAAACAGGTGAGAATATCCCCAGGGCTGTGATGGCTTTTGGTGCAGCACTGGCTATTGAGTCCTTCAGAAAACCCTCATTTTCAACAAACCTTAAGGCCCAAACCCATGAAAACACACCCAAGGTCCTTATGAATTATAAGCTGTTCCTTTATCTCTTAAACTGACCAAATCAGGATATTCTGAGATTCCACAACCATCCATTCAGGGTAACACCTGATTTTTATTCTTGGAATTAGTGGCAAATCACTGGGAGCTGGATTTGCAGAGCATTGTGGCCAAATATATTTTCTGCTGCACATAAAGGCAGCAAAAGAGAGTCCTTATTCCCATTTTAAAGATGGGGAATCAAAGTATAAAATAGCTGTTCAGAATTCCAGAAGGAACCTGGAACAGCCAGGCCACAACTCCAGTGCTGGCTTGTGCAAAGGACTGACCTTTCCAGTGCCCAGGAAACAGGTGAAATATCACATCTGCTGCAGAGAATAAGTAAGGATGGGAGGGATTCGGGGGGGGAAAGGAAAAAATCTTGCTCTTTGGTTATTTATAGTCCCAGTCTGTGCTGCTGAAGACTCAGTGCCTGCTCACACCCAGGAGACTGCACAGAACCATGGCCAGATGGAAAATTCCCTACAAAAGGCTCAGAAGGGACGTGGAAATGGATCTTTTTTCCCAATCAGGAAGCTCAAACTGACAAGATCCACTTTGCAGAAAAGTAATTTTGCAGCTTTGAGCCCTGCTTTGCAGCAAAGACGGTGAAATTCATGAAATCCCTGGAATGAATGCAAGCCTGGACCTGGCCGGGATGTTAAACCTGAATCTCATCAGGCAGGAGAAAAGGCTGGGGTTCAATTCATCCTCTGAATTTATCACAGCTGTGAACAGGAGGGAGCCAGGGAAACAATACATTATGCTGCTTCAGCATTTCTGGCTTCAGGCTCCCAAATTTCAGCATTTTCAGCTTGGTCCGTGGAATCTTCATCCTCAAAGAAATTCATGGTATTTAAATCAGTTGTTCATGCTGCCACAATTTCTCTCTCCCAAAAACAAAGCAGCCCTGACTTTGACGAGGAAGTTAATATATATAATGATATCTGTGATAATATTTCTCCCCCATAGATAAGCACTGATGTCTAATCCTGCTGGTGCAGGGCTGCCCAGCCCCTCCTGTGTGATAGCATCAGGCTCTGCTCACCAGCATCCCAATGGTCCCCTGCATGCAGGAATTCAATTAAGGCACTGAAAGGCAGCTTCTCCTAGCACTGTGCCCAGACAGGCACAGCAATTCCTGCCACAATTAACCAGGCTGAGAAAACAAAATGAAATCTGAGAGCAGCCCTCATTCTCTATTGACTAAAATTCATACTCTGCTTTCAGATAAAGGCCACTGTCAATCTCCCCATGTCGGAGCCACTGGGAGGGAACCAAGGGTAGGAAATGTTGGAGCTGCTTTTCAAACCAGGGGAAGCTTCAAAGTGACAGCAGAGAGGAACAGAAAGGCTGTGGGAAGCAGTGATGGTAGGTTACAGAGGCCCTGAGGAAAAATGGGATTATCTCAACAACCTTGAGGACAAACCCCTTCATTGTGACAGGGGACTTGAATTTAAACCCCTGCTCTTCAGGCATTTAATTCCTCTTTCCTGTCCTGTTTGTCATGCTGTCCTCTTCTCCAGTCATTCTGACTTGAATACAGACTTGGGAAACACATTCCTGATTTCAGTGGGAGCACTGTGGTGCCCCACTGCCACTGCTGGGACAAACCCTGTCCTGTCCCCTCCTATCTGAGCTGCCTTAAAATTCATCAACTGTGATATTAAGAGAAAAAGTAAAGCAGAGAAAGAGCTTATTTATTGATCTTGCTGCTTCTTATGAGACATCACCAGAGCCAAGCTGCCCATCACAGTGTCTTTTTATTGCAGTGGCTTTTTTATAATGTGAAATGTTGATCATAATCACATATGTAACGTGAAATTTTTATTATAATCACATTTATAATGTGAGATGTTGAGTTAAACATTTCACTCAGATCACAAAACCGATTTTATTTGGTGCCTCCAAGCATTTTTAAGGTGTGGTGAGCCCCTTCTCCCTTTTCTCAGTCTTGCTGATACTGAGTGCCCTGGAGAGCCTGGAAGTGAAACTCCTCCCCTGGGTTGGGCTCCAAGAATCCACAGCTTCTGCTACCACTGACAAATTCCCACTTTAAATTGTTGGAATTCACATAATTTCAGAGTGGTTTGGGCTGGAACGGACCTTAAAGCCCATCCAGTGCCACCACTGCCATGACAGGGACACCTTCACTGTCCCAGGCTGCTCCAAGTCCTGTCCAGCCTGGCCTGGGACACTCCCACATCCTTCTCCAGCTGAACAGTCCCAGCTCTGCCAGCCTTTCCTCCAGCAGAGCTGCTCCATCCTCTGCTCATCCTGGAGCCTCCTCTGGACTCCTCCAGCAGCTCCAGGTGCTGCCTGTGCTGGGCCAGGGCTGGGGCAGCTCTGAGCACAGGGACAGGATCCCAATCCTTCCCCTGCTGCAGATAACAAACCAACTAAACTCTGAAGCATCCACAGTGTTCCAAGCTCCAGCTTTCAACACATAAAATGCACTGCCACATGGACTTGAACTCAAATTTATGAAACTGCCTGGAAATAGAGATCTTGAAATAGCTGTTCCCAGAAAATCCCAGCTCAGGCTGCAGCTCTCCCTCTACACTGGGGCAGGGTCACTTCCAGGTCCTTGGCAGCCCCACATCTCAGATATCCCATATTTGTGATATGGGGTGTATGGATTTGCACAGCCTCCTGTCTCCTGCCACAGGGATTCCTCCAGGCTCCTTCCATGTCCCCAGCACACCAAGGATTAACTCAGCCTTGTCTCTTGGACTTTGGCAGGGCAGGTTTTCCTTCAAAGAGCTGCACCAGGGGTAGAAGTTCAGTCACAGTGATGTGATGAAACAGCTGGGATATCATCCAGCCAACAGCTTTCCTTTTTGGACAGCCATCCCAGGAATTTTTTTAGGCAAAGAAGAGACCATAAGGTGTTGAGGGCACCCTTAGAAGGCAACACTGAATGTTGAAAGTGACAAAAGCCTGGGCAAGTCCTCAGAGCTTGTAGAAGAGCCACATTTAGCAAAAATATGGGACAACACATCCCCTCCCTGTCACCCTGAAAACAGCTGATAAAGGATATTGGATACAGATGTGATTTCATCCAACACCACAAACCCTTAGGACATGTTGGCTGGAGGGAGATGAGGGCAGTGGGAGGCCAAAGCCCTGACCCAGTTTTTCTTTACTCTTTCTAAGGAACAGAATGTGAGCCCTGTGGGCTCAGCCCTGCTCTGATCTGCTGTGCAGGAGGGAGGGAAGAAGAAGAAGAAAGTGAATGAGGCACTTTCTGAACAAAAGCCAGGCCAGGAAAGCAGAGGAGCAGCAGCACAGCCAGAGCTGGAGCAGCACTTATGGGTCATGGGAAGAACAAACTCGGGCAGAGTCACCAATCCCAGCAGGAATGTGGCTGGAAGATTTTTATTCAATGCTAAATCCAAGGATTTGCAGCACAAAATCAGAGCTGGCTGCACCTCCTCCTCTGCAGCAGCTTCCAGCCATCCAAGAGCCCCCAGTTTAGGCCAGGTCTTTCCTCTGTTCCTCACCATTCTCCACAAGCTCAGTGGTCCAACAGGATGTGTCTGTTCTCCTGGCAAAAACAAGCCTGGGAGTCAACAGGAGTTCAGATCCATAACAACAAAATTATGGAAAAAATTGGCATAGAAAGAGCCAGAAGATTTCTCCTTGGCTGCTGCTTGGGAAGGAATAAATTCTCGTAGCCAGCTCAGAGTCACAAGTCAATAATTTTCTGTACTGGTTTAAACTCCATAAAGATCATGAGCAGCAATTGCATGGCACAAACATTTCAGCTCTTCCCGTGGATTCTTTTACATGAAGAAAAATAGAAAATAATTGCTTCAATAAAAGTCTTTAAGGAAAACTAACTTGGAAAAACTGGGCAGTAGCAGGCAGTTAATGGCACCTTTTGTGTGTGCTGGGCAAGCTGCCCAAAATTCCCTTTCTTTTCCCTGATCAAACAGGCAGCCATTCAAGTGTCCCCAAAGCCCAGCCACAGGGGTTGGGAAGTGATTAATCCTGCACCAGCTGCCCCCCTGCCATCCTTCATGTGTTTTTCCAGATAAAATTAGAAAACACTTCATTCCCCCTTTTATTTGCAGGATATTCACCTGCCTTCCCAGCACTTATTACCACGTTCATGTTGGAATAACTCAGCTCCAGAGCTGAGGTGAAATTGAGTTTCATTTCCCAGGCCATGCATTATATTTTAATTAATTCTGCTCATAGCTATTAGCATGGTGCCAGGCTGAGACCTGGATGTAAACAGGAAACTCCAGGAAAGCCATTTCTGCACAGGGAAGCATTCTCCCAGGTGCTGGGTTTGTGTGGAATTTGGGGACAGTGGATTTGTCCAGGGTGGCTGACTGAAAAGCCAAAGCCTCTGAAGCTGAAGGAAAAGTGTGGGGAAGGCTGTGCCAGCTTTGCTTTTGTGCCTTTTGCAGAGGAAATGAGAGCACAGAGCTGGGTGACACCTTCAGTCCAAAATGTAACTCCTCATCCAGCTGGAGCCAGAGTTTCCATATCCATGAGGGTTTTTGGGACTGTTATATGGAAAAGGGAAATTTCATCAGACTTGGAGCTGCTGGAAACTGGGAGGGAAGGGCAGGTGGATCCAGCCCCTTCTGCTCTGGTGTGGGAAGCAGGGAAGGAGCACCAAGAATTCCCTGCATCCTGAGCTGTGGACTCATTGGAACCATTGCAAGGCATTCAGAAAGAGTTCCTAAAACCCTCTCCTACATGTAATTTATCAGCAGCAGTTTTCCATCAGCTGTGTGAAACCACTGAAAACATTCCCACAGGGAGAAAGTTCCAGTTTGGTTTTTTTTCTGATGAATTTTACAGCCAATTCAGGGCAACACACAGAACCTGCACCACAAGAGGAGTGCCTTCCTTCTTTTTAAACAGGAAAACCCTTCATTATCTAAACGTGGTTCCAATTCATAGTCAGGAAAATAATATTCCAAGTGTCCTCTCTGCTTGGTTTGTGAAACACTATTTCACATAATTCCTGCAGCATGTGGTTTTATTTCAGGAATTTTCTGTCTGGCAAGTGTCACAACTGAGATGCAGGATGAGAACTAAACTGGGGATAAGAATTTGCAGTATGTTTATTCTGATTTCTTGAAAGCTGCAGTAAGGTCCAAATGATCCTTTTGGACAGGGAATGTGACTTCTGCTGCCAGTGGTTTCTACCTGAATTCAGCCCAAAGACACATATCTGGAAAAACTAAGAGCTTCAGAGTCCCCTTTTTTTGTGCCTTAAATAATTCTGCATTTCTATGCATTGCATAATCTATATTTGAACAAGACAAGTGGGAAAGCATATGAAATCCAGTGATTTGTAACTCAGGACTGAGAAAAACCAGATATTTTATGTGAGGTTTTAGTTTTTTTACCATAAAGGCGACGGGGGGAAGAAATACAAGTGAATTTATAACGTGATCTTCCTTTAAATTCTTTCCAAAGAACTGAGATATAATTAGGGCTGGGCAGAGTTCGATTAAGCAGCTTCCCAGCACGGAAATAGTATTTTTTGTGATAATGTTGGCCAGAAAAAAAAGTGGCTGTTTACTAGGACCTGGAATTCTAGGAATACTGCAATTCTGCAATAGTAGGACCTGGAGTTCTTTCCAGGAGGATCTGGTCAGAAAACTTCAACCAAAGCTGCAACAGCCTGAAGTTCTGCACCATTTCCACCCCAAACTGCTGGGATAACACAGAGGATTTGGTCAGCAGTGATGAGGCTTTCCCTGATTTTCTGGACTCTGCAGCACCAGACTTATGGAGCTTTGTCAGGGAAGAGGATGCTGAATCCCAACTTCTTTAAGGTTGGAAAAGCCCTCAGAGATCATTGAGTCCAACCATTCCCAGCACTGCCAATGCCACCACTGCCCCATGTCCCCAAGTGCCACATCCACAGACTGTTAAACCCTTCCAGAGATGGGGACTCCCTAAATCACCAAAACCTGAGCTGGGTCATCTAAACCCCTTCCTTGGTCACACCTCCAGCACTCCAGCCACCTCCTGTCTCTTCAGAGATGATCCCAGAATTCCAGGATCCCTGGGGCTGGAAAATCCCTTCCAGCCCATTGAGACCAAGCTGTGTCTCATCCCCACCTTGTCCCCAGCCCAGGGTTGGGGACTCCAAACCTCCCTGGGCAGCTCCTTCCAGTTCTTGACAATGCTTCCCATGGGGAAATTCCTGCTGATGTCCACCCTGAGCCTCCCCTGGCCCAGGCTGAGGCCGTTCCCTCTCCTCCTGTCCCTGTTCCCTGGGAGCAGAGCCCGACCCCCCCGGCTGTCCCCTCCTGGCAGGGAGTTGTGCAGAGCCACAAGGTCCCCCCTGAGCCTCCTTTTCTCCAGGCTGAGCCCCTTTCCCAGCTCCCTCAGCCTCTCCTGGAGCTCCAGCCCCTTCCCAGCTCTGTTCCCTTCTCTGGACACGCTCCAGCCCCTCAGGGTCTTGTCCTGAGGTGCCCAGGACTGACCCCAGGTGACCACACAGTGCCCAGCACAGGGGACAGTCCCTGCCCTGGTCCTGCTGCCACTCTACAAAAGACAACCCCCTGTCAGGAGGTGTCTCTAGTTTCCTAATTTCCCCATCAGTTAATTCCCAGGATGAATAATCCCTGGCTGCCTGAGCAGTATTTGTCACTCCGCTCCACGAGTGTCAGATCCCTGTGACTCTGGCAAAGCCCAGGACTGGGAAT
This sequence comes from Sialia sialis, assembly GCA_009812075.1. Classification (NCBI taxonomy): domain Eukaryota; kingdom Metazoa; phylum Chordata; class Aves; order Passeriformes; family Turdidae; genus Sialia; species Sialia sialis. The sequence goes on along the minus strand of VRYO01000577.1, from coordinate 3,760,046 downwards.
AACTCTGGGTGCTCTCTGTGGAGCAGAGCCAGGCTGCAGCAGCTCGGGGGGGCTTACACTGCTTTAGTGTAAATACAGAGCTTTAAACACAGCCACTTCTGATCTCCAATCAGAGGCAGAATAATAAAATAATCCACTAAAGATGGGAGCTCGGGAAGATGCCGGCACTAAAAGCATCCTTTGTTGGGAGGCTCAGCTGGCTCTGGACCAGAGAGCTCTGCCTGGAGATGGAGCAAGTAGTTAATTTGTTCTGCTGCTAAAACACAGATTAAAGTACAAGGCTAAAGCACAGTAAATAACATCGTGTTCCTTATCAAAGCCAACTGAATGCTTGTATAAAACAAACAGAAACATTTTATGATTCAAGTGGAAAAGGGAAGGAGGTTGGATTTGCACAGAGAGACCCAGGCATGGGCTTTTTCAAAGAAATTTTCTCTCCAGGAGAAGAGCAGTCCCAACGTGCCTTCATTCAGAACACACTCAGCAGTGGATACAATCCATCACCTGGAACTCTTTTTTTCCCCTTCAAGTAATTATTTGGAATTGTAATTAAGTGTATTAATTGAACATGAGATCTCATCTCACATCCCATCAGGAACCAGCACCAGCCCTCCTGGGGCTCTGGGATTTGCCTGGCCCTGGCAGGGCTGGGGAAGGACAAGGGGTTGGTATTTGTGGGGAGCCAGGGCAAGGCACCCACACCCCAGGAACTGCTCCTTGGTGACATGGCCACTCCCAGGCTGGGCCAGCAGCTCATGTGGAGCACTTTATGCAACTCAAAAAATGGAACTGATAAAGAAAGAACATTGATTTAAATTGGTTATCAGGAAAAAATCCCGTCCTGTGTGGGTGGCAGGCCCTGGCACAGGGCACCCAGAGAAGCTGGGGCTGCCCCTGGATCCCTGGCAGTGTTCAAGGCCAGGCTGGATGGAACTTGGAGCAGCCTGGGACAGTGGGAGGTGTCCCTGAGATGAGCTTGAAGATCTCTCCAAGCCCAACCATTCCAGAATTCTCTGGTAATAACATAAGGATGTCACAGAAGCCAGGAGTGATCTGGGGATAAACCCAAGTGTGAATGACAGCATCCTCTAGTATTTGTGAATGCTTCACATCCCTTTCCAAGGCACTTCTCCCTAAGGAATGTCCCCCTTTGCTCCCAGACTGATGCACACCCAAAGCCACCACTTTGCTTCTCATGCCAATCACCAGAGACACTTGGGAGGCAACAAACTGAAAGGATTCTTGCCCTATGCATTTCCACAACAATAATTTGCTTTGCTCTATTCAAAACCATCATGAATATGCACACCAGCAGCAGCCACCCTAAATCAGAGCTGGGGGTGAGACACAGCATGTGCAATCCCTCAATTAGAAATGTTCCTCCTGGAGATAAGGCAAACAGGAAAACACCAGGAGCCACCTTGTCCAGAGCAGCCAGCTTTCAGGAAAGCCCTGTCCATGTCCCAGTGCCAGGACTGCTGTACTTCCCTCTTGGAATTATTTTATAACGTGCAGTGTTGCAGTCCCAGCCATTCCCAGGTCACAAAGGTCACCGGGGCTCCTCCTCGTTTGGGGGAGTTTGGTGATGCTCTCCTGGCACTTGGGTTAACAGAGGGGTGTACAAAAACACCAAGGCTCTGTTCTCCTTCAGACTTTCCCAGGCTGGAGCACTGCCAGTGAGGGAGATGATTTTTTTATGTCACTCTTAAATGAAGAGGCAATATCCATTATTGCAGCATATTTTATCTGGTGATAGCAATGATGAGCTGGTGCAAGCCCTGTTCAGCCAGGGGGATTTGGCACTGTGGCACTGGTTTAACCTGTTGCAGCAGAGCTCTCCTTAGGGGTAGAAATGAGCCCAGACACCAACTCTTGTTTAACAACATGGAAAGAGTCCCAGTTTATTTTTCTTACAGATTAGCCATCCTGATTCCTGCTAATCACAGCCTGACTGCAGCAGACTCCCACAGCAAATTTCCTCTGCAGACTCTGACTGCACACCCCACTGCAGGGTCTAACTGCAGAGCCAGCCTGACCTCACAGCAGCAAATCCCTCTCCCATTTAGTCAGTCCTTCTGAAGCATTCCTTTGTCCTCAGGGCTCCTCTACCTCCAAATCCCTCGACCAGGGCCCCAGCCCTTTTATCACACTGCTCTTTACTAGTCACAGCTGTGACCCATTAAGGGCAAGGCTGTTCTTTGGTAGTTGCTCCAAGGTGGGATTTATCAGGGGTGAGGTCACCTGTAATCTCTTTGTTTACACCTACATAACCCACCCCAAACCTGCTACAGACTGGGCAAGCCCTGCCTGGAGGTCCAGCCAGGCTCACACAGAGCTCTGGCAATGAATCTCCTGTCACTGACACATGTGGCTCTCCCCTGACACAACCCTCTTACCTGCAGCTCGCTGGCCTTTTCCCTCTCATTTCAGAGCACCTGCCCAAGCTGTGTTCCTGTTCTGAGCAGGGATGGGAGGGCAGGGAGCCCCAGCATGGGGATGGGGTGCTGTACTGCAGGGAGATGTGGGGACAGACACCTTCACCCAGCTGCAGCCCATGGGGACAGCAGGCCATGCATAAATTCCCTCACAAACCCAGCCCAGCAGTCTGAAGAGCATCACTGGCTCTGGCCACCCCCAATGCACCAGGAGCTCCAGAGACACAGTGAGAATGGAAAGCAGGCTCAGATCCTGGGAAATACAAACCTGGAAGGACAGACCTTAGGAAAACCTCATAAACCACCAGGAGACCTCAGCCTGAGCTCAATCCCTGCCTGTACTGAGATGACAGGTTTGGAAGGGACTCTGCTGTGAGTGACAGCAGTGCCCAGTGTGATTGCTGTCACCAGAATCAATCCCACAGCCATGAGGAAGGTCCAGCTCCACTGGGACTGTGGCTTCCCTCCCACAGCAGCCACAGCAGCACTCCAAAGCACATTACACAAACACAAACTGATGGCACACTCAGGGAAAACATCTCCAAATCCCCCACTAAACCCCCTCAGCCAAGGCAGCATTTGCTGTATTGTGAGGGGGCAGAGTCCCACATGTCCCAAAGTGCTTGGGAGCAGAGCAAGGATCATTCACACAATTCCATTTACTGGAACCATAATGAGCAGGATGCCAGGAGAACTCCCACAAGGATGAGCCCAGTGGTTCACACAGGACAGCCACAGGCTGCCCCTCATTCTGCTGCCTGTTGAATCACATAGAGAGGGGAACAGCAGAGCAAAGCCAAGAGGCTGGTGCTGGATGCCCTGGAAGTGATGCCTTTTAACCTGTTTGGATGCTCTCAGGATTTCTGGCACAGCCCAAGGCTTTTCATTCCCATGCTTAGGGATAAGCTGTGCTCACCATCACTTCATCACCACTTATTTCATCATCAAACAGAAATAAACTTGGGTTCTGTGGTTCCTTAAATTCAGGAATATTCTACTCTGACCATGTGACAATAACAACAAAAATAACAATAATAATATATATTTTAAAATCTCACCCGGGCTCCATTTACCACAGGCGCTGCCACATCCTGTTCTAAGGGAAAATTTCTACCTCCTCTGATGGTAACTAAGAGAAACAGGAAAATGCCACACTAAAGACTGCCTTTATGCTTGCAGGACTCATAAATCCAGGTGATTTGGCTCTATTTCATGTTTTAAGATTTCCCCTTAGCAATCACCAAGGAGTTGCTAGTTTCTGCCTCCAAGGGAGTTTGTTATGGATCAATTCAAAAAGCAAGGGAGCAGAAAAATGGGCATTTTCTGGTAACTTTGCTGTTACCTCCTGCCCTGCACATGTTCATGGGGAAATAATAACATCTGCTTTAAGATATGATCATGTAACTGCCAGGACAGCTCCAGGACTGAACCAGCAGCTCCCAAGCAACGAGCAGGAAGCACAAGGTGAAACATGGGGAGATGTGTTTGATATTTGAACATGCTCAGGTGAACATCTGCTGCCTTTAACCAGCAGTACCTTCCAAAGGAACTGAGACAGAGCAGGGAAAGCAGACACTGGGTGACAGTCTGGGAATGAGACTTGGCAGGCTCTGAACAGGACATTCCCAAGAGCTCTGTGCCTGGTCACAGCCAGAGCCTGTTCCCTGATCAGCACCACAGAATGTCCTGAGGTGGAAGGAACCCCAAGGATCAATCCAGCTCTGGTTCTGCAAAGGAATCAGTTACAGCCCAAGCTTTAGAAAGCCAGGCTCTGACATGACAGCCCAGGGCTGTGCTGGGTGTGAGCTGTGGCTCTGCCCGTGTTTAGGGCTGCTGCAGCCATGGCCAGGTCTGGCTGCAGGGCAGGAGCTGTCCCCCACTCCAGCTCTGGTGACATCTCTGCTGCTCTGGAGGTTTTGTGTGTCCCTCTCAGGCTGTGCAGTTGTGTCTGTGCTGACCCCAGCCCCGGGACAGGGACACAGCAGCTGCTCCACTGTGCCTCAAGCATCCTCAATGCTTTTTATTTCTCCTTTTTAAAAGCAGCATTTCAATCACTCTTACAAGAGAAACATCTTTTCTGAGGTGGGAAGTCAAAGCTGCTTTTCTTGGCAGTATAAATGTGTCCTGCAGTCACTTTTTTATCTGAGCTCTGCTGTTGCATCGATTCTCCTTTCTAACCTGCTGTTCATGTGAAAGAACAAATCCTGGCAATAACAGCAGTGCCAGAAAAGCATTTTATAGAATTACAGAGTACCCTGTGCTGGAAGAGCCCCACAAGGAGCATCCATTCCAACTGCTGGCCCTGCTCAGGACAGAGATTTGAGCTCTGCTCTGTCAGCTGCACGTCCCCAGCCCATCCAGCTGGAGAGCACATCCCTGCTGCCTCGGGGTCCCTGCAGCCTCAGCTCTCAGCCCAGCCCAGGCTTTCATGGCCCAGCTAAACCTCCCTGAAGTGACTCAGTGGAAGTGCTGATGCATCAGCCTGGCTGCAAACACAGCACCCACCAAGGGAGCAGATCCATCTCCCAGCATCTCTGCTAGAGAGCCACAAAGGAAGGGTCAAATCAGGAGCAACAGCAGGAAAAAAATCAAATAGAAAAATCTGTAGCATCTGTCAATCCTGCCTTTTAAATGGCTCAGCTGGGCTGGCAGGGATGGCAGCCAGGAGGTGGAAGTCAGGCCCAGTAATCTGATTAACAGGTGATTAAAGGGCAGAGAGTTGGAAAGGAAGGGGCTAAAGGGTTAACAAATCCTACACTCCTCACTGCAGAAGAGAGAACACTGTCTGCCTTGATGATGAAATGAGTGCAGTTTTGACAGATCTGGGGCTGCTGTGCTTAACCTCTCCTGCAAGGAGATTTTGAGCTGATTTGCTCTGTCAGAAGAAATCCTTCCCACTGCCAAGCACTTCCCTCCATCTGAGGATTTAGCTGGCAGCAGGCAGCACAAACAACTTGGAAATTACTCGCTGAAAACTTGTGTGCATCTTCTGTGCTCTCTGGCCTTGCAGGAGCTGTCCTGAAACACACCAAAGCTGTGAAGTGAGACCACCCAGGCAGAGGGAAACAAGGACTGAGATCCATCTCTCCAAGGACTGGGATCCATCCCTCCAAGGACTGGGATCCATCCCCCAAGGACTGAGATCAATCTCTCCTCAGTCATCCCCAGTGCTGGAGCACCCTCAGGTCTTGATCCAAACTCCTGGAGCAGGAGAGACACTTCAGCAGGATGAATCACTCCGTGTCCAACTTTCTTCTCCCTATAAAGCACAGGAATTGTCCAGGATTTTCCCATGAGATCTGGGTGAGACCCTCCAGTGAGAGCATTGCACAGGCACAGCCAGCACACTGCTGTGTGCTCAGCAGAACGAGGGGGAAAGGGGGTGGAAGAGACAGAGCAGAGACAAAATCCAGGAGTTCTTTCCTTCAGCCAGATCCAAGCCTGGGTTTTGAAAGGGAAGTGGAGCTGGATGTAGCCAACAGCCTGGTGAAGAGGAGGAACACAGAGTTCTGCTGACCCAGAGCTCACTCCAGCCTTGGGCAGAGATGGGGATGACATTCAGAGGCAGAGGCAACCTTCTCTAAATCTGATAGCCTGGAGTGGGCTTTCCATCCTGTCATTAACCCAGGAACTTGCTGAACAAATGAACTTTTAGCAGCAGCCAAGGATCCACACTGGGAGTAAAGCAGCATCTTCAGTGTTTCCAAACCCCTCTGTGCTTCCAGTGCAGGGCTCAGGAAAAGCCTCTCTTTGCTTGCCCTGTCACTTCTGATTTGGAGCTTTCCCACATCCTCCTCCTCCCTCCAGGCTCCAGACTCTCTCTGCTGAGCACTCCCTCTGAAGGAGCCCTTTCCTGCCCTCCTCTGACCCATTTCCAGCTCGGAATCACTTCTGAGCCTGCAGTCCCAGAGCAGGCAGGGTGTGGGCAGCCAGAGCAATTCATTCTCAGCTCCTCTGATGATAAATCCCCGTGGTTCTGCTGTCCCTGACTCAGAGGTGCTGCTGGCAGGAGTGACACGGTGACACCTCCATGCAGAGGTGAGGACACAGTTTCATAAGGGACAGGAGGGACATGGGCAGGGAAATCCATGGGGCTTGCAGGACCCTGCATCAAACGTGCCTCAACCATCACAAAACTTCCATCTCTGGAGCAATTCTAACAGAGAAACCACAGCCCTTCCAGGTGATCACCAAGAGCATTTGTACATTGGCTTTTCATGCCTTTCAGCTGCCAGGATCAGATACTCTTCAGTCTGCTCTATTTACATGATTTGCCAGGAGCTAAATGCTTTCCCTGACAATGGAGCTGCTTCTTTAGAACACAGCTTTCCATTCTCCCTCCCTGTGATGCTTTCCAGTAATGAAAGCAGCCGGGACTTGCTCTTAACTGGAAAGGAAATATGGGAACCCAGGAAAAGAAATCTTATTTGCACTTCCTGAAGATGTGCTGAGAAAAGCTCAGCAGGAGCAGCATCATCCCCTGAGATCTCCAGCCCTGGGTCACGTTTCCTTGTACCCATAAAGAATATTGCTCTTCTCCTTCCATAAACCCCGGGATTTACAGCAGCAGGGTGGGAACTACCTGAGCATAACCTCCAGCAGATAGAGCTCCTCATTTATCCACAGCTCAGATAATGGACCTGAGGGCGTAGATCAGCTTGGGGAGCATGCACTGTGCACCACCTTAAATGTTGCTATAAAATAAGGAGGTTTATGAATTCCTGTTGTTTAGTTAATCATCGATTTATTTCAGAACCCTGCACACTGCAAGGCAGCTCAACTTGAGGGGAAAAGGGAAATGAGATACAATTTTATGGGAAGGTAAAAAAAGAGGTTTATTATATATAACCATTAGAGTTCCTCCTTCAGATGTTTCAATGTCTAATGAAATTTAAAGCTCACTCTGTGTTTTCCTCCCTCCTCTGCAGCGATGATTGCCTATAGATATACACCCAGTTATAGTAACATAACCAGAAATTATGACATGCCATAGGTATTTTATTATGCATTCAGTTTTTTAGGGCTCAGATTCTATCTGCACTGCTGAAACCTGGTCAGTAAAACGCCAGAAGTTCTGCAAAGACAGCAAAACTGGCAATTCCCTATTTCATATCACATTTTCAAACATATCTCCCTCTTAAATGTTACAGGTCTTCTAAATTTGATGCCAATAAACACATTTTCCTCTTTAAATGTGTCCCAGAAAGCCAAGCAAATCCATTAAACACAGCAAGTGCTACCCCTGGAGCACATGAAACCAGGCAGCCCAGGCTCACACTCCCCTGGCTCCTCATTTTTGGGAAGATACTTCTCCATTTTATTGGACATAAAGGTATGGGAATGGGGGAGGAGGCTTCAGTGGCTACGTGTTCCTCCTAGAAAATGAAAATACAGCTGCCGTAAATGTTTTTAAATTTAAATGTAACAGAGATTTTAAAAGAAAGAGGCACTTTGAAGCAGAACATAGAGCCAAGATCCCTGGCCTGAGGTGCAAATTCCCACCAGAGGGTTCTGGAAGCAGGGCTGACACAAATCCCACACCTCCTAGCCCTCTTCCCTCCTGAGGGAGTTGGCTCTTGCCCAGGGGGTTCCCAGCAGGATCCTCAGCTCCCCCAGGACACATCCCCTGGCACCAGCTCCTCTAACCAAGCACCCAGCAGAGCAGGAGGTGCTCCAGACACTCCAAAAATCACTGAACCCAGACCTGTCCCCAGTCCCTCACCTCACCTGGGACACCAGACACCCCCTCCATGGCTGGGGACCCATTCACACTGCATGCAGCTTCAATGCTGCATCTGAGCTCATGCAGCAGGACAAAAATCCACGTGCTGACAGCTCCACCTGAGATAACCACCCTGCTCCTGAATGCTCCCCTTGGATCATCCCAGTGCTAATCTCTGAACAACTGTTTGCTCCTGTAATTTAATCTAAATAGGCAACAGAACTCTTGTAAAAATGAGACAAAAGACATGGCAAGACACACTTCTGTGTGCCTGACCAAGGCAGTGAATGATGGAACTGAACAGTTCTGAAGGGCTTTTAAAATGCTTCACTTGGCTGATTTTGGGCTGTCAGGAAAAATTACCAGAGACGTGTCCTGCTGGAAAGGGTCTGTCTGCTGCTCCTGCTGCTCCTGCCATCCACAAACCCCAGCCACAGGGACCTGGGTCTGCTCCCTGAACCATTTGGAAGCTGAGTGTGGAAGTTTTTGCTCTCTGGACCATTTGGAAGCTGAGTGTGGAAGTTTTTGCTCCATGGCCATAGAAGCAGGTGGAGCTGCAGCTGCAGGCAGCACCAAGCCCTGGACAGGAGGTGCAGCCCAGGTGAGATTGGCTCAGGAGAGCCTGGCAGAGCCTTCAGCACAGCAACCATGGGAAAGGCATCCCCTGCTCTGATGGGTGAGGGAGCCAGGCTGGCACAGGGGCTTTGTCAGGGCAGCTCGGGGCAGGAGTTGCTGGGAACACCAGAAAACTGCATTTTTTTTCCAGCTCTGCTTTTTTCAAGTGTGGAATGAAGACATTTGTGCTGGCCATTAAAGCAGGAACCCACAGCCTGTGGCATCTCCTGGGACTCCCCACCTCTGAGCACTCTCTGGAACAAGCACAGATAAGGAGAAAACAATTCCTGCCAAAATCTGAGTTCACCAGGCTGGTGAGAGGTTACAGGATCTGGAACTGGCTGAGCACAAACCAAAGCCACAGGAATGCTGGGTTTTAATGTTCACAGCCAAAAGCCAGGTTCCTGACCCTGTAATAATCCAACATGAGCTTGTTGCAGACCCACAGAATTTCAAAATGGCCAAAGCCAAAATGCTAAATAGAAACCAGATTTAATTTTGTACATTTAGATGGATTTAAAGCCAAAAGCCCAGGAAGGAGAGGAGAAGCACTGAACTTCCAGATGCAAACTTTGTGTTTGTTTGCAGCTCTACAGCTTCAGAGCTGACCAAACCCAAGCTAATGGGGGGTGACAGCTGAGCCCCAAGTGTGGGTTTGGGTTCACTCTGCTGGAGCTCACACTGAGTGGAGGGGACTGGAAAGAGGAAAATGTGTCCTGACAGCACAGAAAAGCACAGAGGGACAGTTCAGCCTTGGGATTTGGATCAATTCCCTCTGTCCAGAGCTCCAGGAACAAAATGGGCAGGCACAGGGGGGACCCAGAGCAGCTGGGGTTCACACTTCCTGTGCCACCTGAAAGGTGAAAATGAAAGGTGAAAATCCCCCCTTTGTTGGAGGGATTTTAAACATTTTAAACATTTTAAACATTTAAGGCTCCAGCCCCCTACCCCAGTCCTGGCTCATCAGTTAAAAACCAACATTTCCTTTGGGAAGGAAACACAAAGCATCCTACCAAGCAATTCTACAGCCACTGCAGTGCCCTTAGCTCAATCAATGCTTGAATGATGCCAAAGGTACAATCAGATAAAGGAGATGCAGGATGCAGCTCAGCCCTGAGGCTGCTCAGTGCCAAAGCTCCTCCTGCAGACAGGACCCCCTGCCCTGGCCTGGGAGATGTGCAGGACAGGGATGTGCAAATGCTGGCCACACACTGAGGGATTTCCAAGCTGAGCTGCATCCCCAGGAGCATCCCCAGGGCCTCTGGCAGTGGCACCAGGGAGCAGCGAAGGGACACACCCCAAGGATCCTGCTGAGCACTTGTCACACCTGCAGGGCAGATCCTGGGGTCCTGCTGGCACCCTGTGCTTTGGAAAAGCAGAGCTGCAGACTCACAACTCCCATTTCCCATCTTAAGTTCAATATATTTAGTCCAAATGTGAATTTCTGCCTAATTGTCTCTCTTGGTTTGACTCTGCTGCTTATACAGAATGAAACACCTCTGAGAAAAATAAAGTGGGTTTCTCTGTGCCTGAGGCAGATCCAGACAGTTCTGTGCTCCCTGGGATTACATAGGAATTCTTCATTATCAGCTGCATCATTTCCAGTGGCTTCTGCAGTGCTGGGAGATTCTGAGCCTCTTTGCAGGCTGAGCTTCAAGGCACAGATCAGATATTAAGGAACTGCAGTCAGCACAAAGCTGTATTTCTTAATAAAGGAAGAACTTAAAAAAATAAGGTGAACCTGGCCTGATTGATTCCACTTCATTTGCATATGCCCACTAGCAGCACTTTGGTTAATTAACACATATTTTGTGTCTGTAGACGAATATGAAATAATGGGTTTGGTACTGAGGCTTGGGTATAAATTCAAGCACTGAACAGGTTCACTTCCCTCCTTCTGTATTTTCTGTGTAAATAAGACATAATAACTCCCGAGAAGGCGGTGACACATGACAAAAGCCAAGAAGGATGCACTTGTATTTTAAAGCCAGATGAGTTAATTAGCTCATCAAATGGAAGCACTGTTTAGAGGGGCAGGGATGAGGAACAATACCTTCTCCCAGGGAAAAATAGAATTCTGGAAATATTAACCCTTATGGCTCAGGTTCAGCTCCAGAGGCCTCGATCCAGAACTGCACTTAAGCAGGTGAAATATGAAATAGTGCCACCAAAATGAAAAGGGCTGCCCAGGTGGCTGGAAGTTAAGTGCTCTGCTGGATCCCAGCCTGGGAAGTCAGAGGTGGAATTTAATTTCATTTTCTGATCTGCTTCCTGCACCAGCAGCTTCCAAGCAGCTCAGGGAGAGGAGGAAATGCTGCTCCAGTCCTAGAGGAGGAAAACCCCAACAGCCCCTTCAGTTCCATGGCATCCAGGCCCTTAGTGGCAGAGTTTTCAGCCAAAGCCAAGGAAGGCTCAGTCACCCACTGAATCCTTGTGGAATGTGAGGCAGGATGGGGCTGGAGGGGAGCTCCAGCAGCAGGAGGATGCTGAGGAGGTCGAGCAGCAGTGTCTTCCCTGCCAAGGGACTCCTGAGGAAACCCTGGAGTCAGGAGAGGGAAAAAAGAGGTTGAACACATCTCAGGCCTTAGGCAGAGGTGCATCAGAGGCTTCAGATCATCCCTGAGCCAACAGTGTGGCTGTGAATAACAAATCACCTCAGAGAAGGCAGAAAGTTCACTGCTGGGAGGGAATTCCCTTCCCACAGAGCTCTGACTGGGAATGCTGCTCAGGAGGAGCCCCACAGAGCCCCTTCCTGTGGGGATCACAAGGACACATCAGATAGAGATAAATGCATGGGAAATGTAAATCCTGCCTTGTTGTTCCCACTGTTTTCTCAGGGATTCTCAGGGCAAGGCTCAGTGGTGGCACAATGAGGGACACACATCCAGTGCCAGGCTCCTCCTGCTCATGGAAGGAAAGGGGAGATTTTCCAGGAGGGCTGGTGGAGAGAAATGATGAGTTCCCAGTGAATTTGGCTGGGAATTTTCTCCTCCTTGTTGCACTGCAGCAGTTCCCTCAGGTCTGCCAGTACTGGGAAAGCTGTGGGAGAAGGGAGTGGTGAATCTGAGAGGAACAAACGAGCTGCTGATCCTGGCAGAGCCCAGGGATGCCAACACCTCTCCTACACCCAGGAGGGGCTGCAATTCCTACCCCAAGCTGGCACACAGAACCCACCTGAACATGGCACAGGAGGCACAGCAAGCTCAGGGATTTGTCAGGATCGGAGTGAGCCATGGGCTGCACATTGCACAGGGATCTCACAGGGATCCTCCAGAGCCTTTCCCAGAGCCCTGGAGCCAGCAGGATCCTGAGCTGCCATCCCTGCTCTGTACTCCACACGTGGAGCTGGTGACAGACAGTGGGAGCACAGCCAGCCCAGCACAGGCAAAGGGCAGGAGCGGGGACTGGACACAAACCCTGGGATTTGGGAACGGCACCCTCCATCCATTGGGCTGACACCAAACACAGAGCTCTCAGGTGATCCCAAAAACAAGGATTGGGGTATGAGGCCTGGCAAAGCTGACCTGGAACAGAGACTAGATAGGAAAAAAGGGATAAAATAGGTATTTATTGAAAGAATACAGTTTGGACAGTGCATGAGCCCAGCCGGGGCTACACCCAAATCAAATCCAAGCTGGATCCCGGTCACGAGTCATTACACTTCCATAAGCTTTGGTTCATCTACATATTGGAGTCAATTATCCAACCACAGCCCCAGGTTTTGAAGTCTCAGACCCCTGGCCTGCTTCCTTTCCCTCACCATTGTTTCTGCTTTTCAGATACTTGGTTGTCCTTGATTCTCTAGCTAGAAAGGGGGTTTTTTGTCTAACTCCTCTGTACAGAGAATTCACTAACATCTAATATGAAGTTTCAGAGTTACACACTAAGCAGAGAATCTGAAAAAATATAAAAGCTAAAACCCAAAGCATCATTTCCAAGGGATTTGGGTGTCCAGGGGGGATCCAGGAGGAGATGCTGGGTCCTGCAGCTACCTGGGATGGTGGAGAAAGGCAGAGGGCAGGGGGCAGAGGGCAGAGGGGATGGTAGAGGAAGCAGGGGGCAGAGGGGAGGGGGCTGGGGACAGGCAGAAAGCTCTCCCTGAACCTGGGAGTGCAGCTGCCTGCTCCAGGGCTGGGACAATGTCCAGTCACACACTCTGCTATTGTCACTACAATTTCCTGCTGACTCTGCAGCTGGGATGGATGTGGGCAGGGAATTGCTGTCAGTCTGTTCCCTGCCATCCCATCAGGCTGTCAGCTGCCTTTCTGCTGCATTCCCTGTCCAGTTCACATGAGAAGGAAATGCAGCTTAAACAGCTCCGAGAGCCTTGACTGCAGTCAGGGCTCGTGGAAAACAGGGGGTTGTCTGTAAAAATGAACAGGTTTGACCTCAAAGTCCTTGAGAGAGGACAACAGCAAAGCCTCACAGAGACCCCAAATACAATAAAAGATGCTTGGGAATTTTTAACTCAGAGGTTTTGGGCTGGAAATCACCTGAGTGCACCAGCATTGATTACATCTTACTAGGAATAATCCTCGAGCTTAGGGGAAATCTGTAGTCAATGAAGAGAGAGTCTGATCCCTGGAAAAAGCCAACATTCAGTGAGACAGGGCTGCTCCTGAATCACCAGGCACCAGAAGAGGGATAAAATCAACTCTGTGGCTCTGGCTGAGGTGGGAAGGGACTGTGTGTCCCACAGCCCCTGCAGGTGCATCACAAGTGAGTCTGCTCATAAGAAAGGACAGACAAAAATGCAAAAAAAACCCCCTCACTTTGCAGTCATGACAAGCAGGGAGCTTTCAAAAGGCTTTAGGAATATAATGGGATGAAAAAACTCCTCATTCCTCACCTCAGTTCATTATGAGCCTCATTTCTTGGTGTCACATTTTCCTTGGCATTTCCCAAGAGTGTTTTTTTGTCAGAAGACAAAGTTCAGTTTTGCTGGGAGTTGGATTTTAGGGAGAGACAAGCCTGGCTTTTCTGGTTTATGGGGTAATTTATATCCCAGACACTGCAGAGAGCACAGAGCAAATGTGCTGATGCTCACCTTGCACAGGGAAGAGTGAGGGCAGATTTCAGTGCCTCTTCCAGGCACCCAGGAATACTTTGGAGGACAGCTGTCCTCCAGGGAGAGCTGCTATAAAACAGCTCCCAGAGGGCCCAGCTTTGCTGCAGCTCAGCAATTCCTGACCAAATTGCAGCCTCCAGGCTCTGGGGGACCCAGGGCTGCTCCAGCTCACGCATCATCCCCACAGCAATGAGATCTCAGGCTGGAAATGTGGCCATGGCCCAGGCAATGGGGACAGGAAGGGCTGGCCCTGGACCCAGAGGGCCAATAAAGAAGGGGATAAATAAAGTGTGTCTTGAGGATGCTGGAATTTATTTATTTTCCTGCTGGCACCCCCCAAACCAGCTCCTGCTGCAGGGAAGTCCCTGAATCCCAGCAAGGAATGGCTGGGGATGAGTCCTGGATGGGGCAGCACTGAGGGTCCCTGGGGGTGCAGATGAAGATCCCAGCAGCCTTGCCATGGAACCTCTGCTCCCAGGGAACAATGGACACAGCCTCGAGCTGCACCAGGGGGGCTCAGCTTGTGCATCAGGAGGAATTTCTTCCTGGAAAGGGCTGTCAGGCCCTGGAAGTGCCCAGAGAGGTTTGGAATCCCCATCCCTGGAGGTGTCCAGTGAAAGGGGGAAATACTCAAATGCCTCCTTTGCCACCTTTCCCCACAGAGGATGGAGAGCTGGAAGCTCAGGAGAAGTTAAAGTGATGGAAGTCATGCCCAAGAAAAACAATGTGGGATGGAAAACAAAAAACCAACTGGAGGCAGCTGGGGACACTGAGGGTGTCTTTGGTGTCCCCATGCTGGGTGTGGCAGGGGTAGGAGCACCTGAGGAGTCCTTGCAGCCTCAGTGGGCACTCAGTGAGAGCCAAATCCTACAGCAGGGGAGACCCAAACCTCACTAAATTGCAGTGGGAAGAGCAACATGAGCTGCAGGTGTAGGAGAAGAGATCCCAGGTGCCCTCACCTGTGACAAGTCCCCGTGGTACCAATTACCAAAGAATAGCCTTGCCCTCACTGGGTCACAGCTGTGACTCATGAAGACAGTGGGTGGGCTGGAGGAACAGGACCTGGAGGAGGTAGAGGAGCCCTGAGGAAGAAGGAATGATCCAGAGAGACACAAAGAAGAATGAAACAAGGAAAAATTGCTGCTGTAGAAGTTCTGCTTTGAGCTCAGTCTGGCTCTGGTGGAGCCAGAGCTGCTGTTGTACCCTGCAGTCACAGCTGAGCTGGGTGAAAATGCATTCAGAGTCTGCAAACCAATACTTGCTTGGTCCAGCAGGAAACAGTCAGAGCCTGCAGTGGGACCCTGCAACAGGAGCTTGCTAAGCTGTAAAAAAGAATAAACCAGGGCCCTTTTCATGCAGAAGGAGAATTTGTGTCTTGGCTCATCTCTACTCCTAACAAGAGCTCTGCTGCAACAATGGGTGAGTCCTGTTGGGGAGGAGCAGTCAGACCAAAGCTGAGCATGGCAGGAGATCCCTCAGGGTTTCTGACAGCCACTGGTGCAGGGCACAAAGAAAGCAAACTTTGCCAGATCCACAAATCTGCCCAGCCCCTTGTCCTTGCTCCCCACAGCCCAGCAGCCACAGGGATGCTGTCCCTGCTCTCCACATCTGGATTCACCATCCAGGGCCCTGGACAGGCTCTGACCACAGCCCAGTGTAAAACCAACCCCTGACAAATCCCAAGCAGTGCCTGCCAGAGGCACCAATCCCATGAACATCACTAAAAATCTGACACCTGCCAGAGTTTCAAGTGCCATCAAGGCATGGCTGAGCCCTGAAATGGATTTCTTCACCCACCAGTGACTCTCACATGGTTATTGCACCAGCAGAGCCATCACATTTCCCAGCAAATATGATCAGAGTCTTCCTAGCATAAAAATCAGCTTGTCAGGGACAACAGGAGAATCAGCTGGGGTGAAAATATCAGTGTTTTCTGCCTGCTCTCCCTGTCCCATCTGCCAGCAGATAAGAGGGATGACAAATCCTTTGTTCTCACGAGGGAAGTGAGCCAGGAGTCTCCTGTCCCTTCCCAAGGAGGGACAGCACCTCCTGCTCAGAAACAATCCAGACACAGCTCCATCTCTGTGGAGAAGGTTGGGATGAAAAGCATTTTACCAGTTTAGAAAAGGAGAGCAGAGCTTCAGCTCAAGCACCCTCAAGCACCCCCAGTAAATCCTGAGCTGACAGCTCAAATGCCAAACCTCAGAGCTGAACTCACACTTGTGCCCGTTCCTGCTCTTCAGATAAATGCAGGCAGTGATTGGATATTGTTCAGGAGGGGAAATATTTCTACCAACCACGCCACAATCACTCTGAAGAGCAAAATCTCCTCTATCAGGGGTGCAGGTACAAATAAACAGATGGAGGTTGTGTATTCCTGGTGTATCAGTATTTCTAAAAGCTTTTCCAAGGTCAGTCCTACCCTGCTATTATTTCCCTCCAAATTAACTTGATTTTTATTTGGAAACATCCTTAAGTCCCAATTTCTAACTGGGTTTTGGTATCTGACAGATAAAATACTTATAAAATACTGACCCTAAGTTTATATCTCTGGCAAGTTTGGGTTTTAGGGTTTTTTGTTTGATCGTTTCAACCTCTTTTGATTTTTTTTTTTTTTTTTTATGTTTGCTGAATTGCAGGAGTCTCCAAGGCATCAGCAGGTCTGGTGTAGCTGCCCCATGCTGCTTGTGGCTGGAGATGAGGAGGGAGACTGCTCCATCCCCACACAGCCCCATTCCATAGATCAGTGCCAGATGTGACTCCCGTGGCTGATAAATAAAATTTCTCCAGGTTTTTATGCTCATCATGTTGCTTTTCCACATCTTGCTCTAACTCCAACATTTCCTTGCCTGATAGGTGAGCACAGAGTTCAATTCCCTGCTCCAGGGAGCGCAGCTCTGTGGTCCCAGCACAGGAAGGATTGGAGCCAGTCCTGAGGGAGCTGCTCCAAGGTCTGGGACACCTCTGGAGCCAGGCTGGGAGAGCTGGGGGTGCTCACCTGGAGAGGAGAAGGCTCCAGGGAGAGCTCAGAGCCCCTTGCAGGGCTTAAAGGGGCTCCAGGAGAGCTGGAGGGGGACTGGGGACAAGGGATGGAGGGACAGGACACAGGGAATGGCTTCCACTGCCACAGGGCAGGGACAGATGGGATATTGGGAAGGAATTGTTCCTGGGAGGGTGAGGGAGGGTTTGAGATGGAATTCCCAGAGCAGCTGGGGCTGCTCTGGATCTCTGGCAGTGCCCAAGGCCAGGCTGAATGGGTTTGGAGCACCTGGGACAGTGGAAGGTGTCCCTGCCATGGCAGGGATGGGATCAGATGATCCTTAAGGTCCCTTCCAACCCAAACCATTCTGGGATTCTGTGATTCCCCCCTGCCAACAGCCCCACTTAAGCATCCCCTGCACTGGCTCTGCTTCATCTCCATCTGACTGATTTTGGGAGGGCCTCAGCTGCTCAGGGATGTCAGAGTGGCTGTTTGAACAGTACCCAGTCCCCAGAGAACGAAATCCCTGGGAATTCTACCCCAAAGCCTTCAGGTGTGCCCACTCCTCCTGCTGCCAACCACAAACAGCCCTGGAGGCACCTGCAGGAAACTCTGTGCTCCTCCAGGGCCATCCCTCAGACATCTGAGCTTCCACACTTCCCAGAAAACCCTTCCCTGCAGCACCACTCATTCCATGGCTAGTTCAGTTTCCTCATAGCAAGGTGGGGGAAAAGCCCACAGGGACCTGGATTCATCCCTGACTCCTGTGAACCCTGAAAGCCTAATGAATTTATCAGGAAAAAATTACAGCCTTTTCAGCCTCCTGGTCCCCAAAGAGTGCATCACCCCCAGCTCCTGGATCCCATGTGCTCCACATCCTGCATCCCTGGCCATGCCAGGAGAGGTGGCAGTGCCTGGGAGCACTGGAATTCACAGCAGGCACTGGTGGACTGGGTGCTGAAGGAGGGATTTGGGGTGCAGGCTGCTGTCAGCTCCCTGTGCCTGCTCCCAGACTGTAATTCACTGATCAGAGGCACTGAGAGGAGACAGAGACATTGCAGGGTGATCAAAAAATCCCAGCAAACCCCATCTCCACAGACACATGGCTGAGGCAAAATGTGACATTACAAACACAGACTCCACCCTAAGCAGGGATGCTTTTTCCATTTTGGTGACAGACATTAATTATTTTTTAGATGTAAGTTCCATGCAAGCACAAACCCAGCCAAACCTCCATCCTACAATGGAATCTGTGTTCCCCCCATTGCACTCCCACCCACCCTCCATGACAATTCCTTGTAAAGCTACATGGAGCCTGCTCCCAGTGAGGGAAGGGCCAGACTGAGCTTGCAGTGTATTTACTTTTATAAAAAGGGAGGACAAAAAAATATATGAAAATCAAAGCATTATTCTCCCATCTGGCAGCTCTGCCATCCTCCCTCTGCTCCTGTGGGATCCAGGCTGCCCAGCCCTCACCTCAAGCCCCACAGATGCTGAAAGAGCTGCTTGCCCTGAACACCCTCAGTGTTTAACTGTTAACAGAAACATACAACATAATTTTATGGAAAATGCATGCAGGAAGAGAAGGATTTGATTCTCTGGATGCAGTCAAGCTCCTGTGTGGAACTTAAATACACCTTTTTGACAGTTTTCTTTTCAATATTTCAGCATGGGAATAATCACACTCAGAGCAACACAACAGGCTCCTCCGTGGCTGGAGATGTGTGTCATTGAAATATCACTGAACCTTTTCTGAGGGTCTCTGAAACTGAGGGGAGAGAGCCAGGGCACACCAGGAGGACTGATGTCCCTGCCAAGGCAGGGGGGTCCCTTTTGTCCCGAACAGCTGCAGAAGGAGGCTCTGATTGCTAAAATCCCCTCTAAGAACAAGATGGCCTGGTTGTAGCCTTTTATTTTCAAAGCTCCACATGGAGCACTCAGGAAAGGCTGGGAAAATTGGGATTGTTCAGCCTGGAGATGAGAAGCTTTGGAGTGACCTCAGGACCTGAAGGAGCTGCAGGAAAGATGGAGATTGGCTTTCTGAAAAGGGATGGAGGGACAGGACACAGGGAATGGCTTCCCACTGCCACAGGGCAGGGACAGATGGGATATTGGGCAGGAATTGTTCCTGTAAGAGTGGCAGGCCCTGGCAAAGGGTGCCCAGAGCAGCTGTGGCTGCCCCTGGATCCCTGGCAGTGCCCAAGGCCAGGCTGGACATTGGGCTGGGAGCAGCCTGGGACAGTGGGAGGTGTCCCTGCCATGGCAGGGATGGAATGGGATGGTTTTTAACATCCCTCCCAACCCAACCATTCCATGACTCCCGTGCCATGAGAATGCCACTCCATGTGCTCCATGCACATAAATCCCATGTGGCAGCACCATGATGTGCCTTGTTGGATTTAGAGGACAAATCTGGGGGAAAAAGGTCTGGGATATTAAGAGGAGATGCCATGCTTTTCTTCTGGAAATACTTTTCAGGCTCCAAGCTGACCCTCAGCCAAGTTAACAGCAGCAGTAAAAGCAGCTCGAGTCAGTGGTTAAACCTCAAAGGGATCCCTGAATTGTGCTTGACTTAATGAATCCAATAATCAATTCCTACTGCACAAATAAGGTGTGGGATGGACCAGCTAATAAGCATTCTCAGTTAATTGCTTTCTTCAAGTGACAATTTGTACAAATGATACCATCAAAGTAGTAATAATATCCCCATTGATTAAATTAATCTCGAAAAGACAACTCCAATAACTTTAATTAGCAATGCATGACACAAGCACAAAATACTCTGAAAACAACCTTGCAGCCCATCCCAGACTTTGAAACCGTGGCAGCAGCCATGGCATAGACTTTGGCATCTTTATTCCAACAGATTCATACAATTTTATGGAGCATCTTTAGGGAATGTCTGTGACTAACCATGAAAAGCCATTAAGCCTCCCTGCAGAGCACAAGCCAGGCACAGAGCACAGGCAGCCTCCCTACTTAGTCACACTCACTGAAACCCAGGGCCACAAACAGCTCCAAAATAAATGAAAACTTTTCAGCAGGAGGAGCAGGGAGCGGGAACAAAGTCTCTGTGCCAAAATTCCCACTTGGAGCTGCTAGGGACCTGCAGCAGCAGCACTTTCAAGCCATGAGAATTGGGCACCAGGTTGATGAAATCAGAGAACTCCTCCAGAAAGGGTTAAGAGAGTTGGCCCACAACTTGTTCAGAGAGCAGGATTGAGCTGGGCCAGGAGGAGGGAACACAGCCCAGGATGGGAGCCTTGAGCCATGGAACTGTGGAATCCCAGAGTGCACACACAGGAGTCCCCCTGGGAATGGCACTGACAGGGCTGGATTTTTAGGAGCTTTCAGGGGGGTTTTAAGAAGCCCCCGCAGGACTGGTCTCATTCTGCTCCCTGAACTCTGCAGCTGAAGGAAACATAAGGCCCAGATATTACCCCACAGAGCAGAGCTCATTTTACAGCACTTGCAGAGCCAGGACATTGTTTAGGTTGGAAAGTTTCTCTGATATCTTTGAGTTCAGCCATGCCCCTAGCACTGCCAAGGCCACCAGTGCCACCATGTCCCCAAGTGCCACATCCCCACTGCTAAACCCCTCAGGGATGGGGACTCCCCACCTGAAGCACAGTAATAAAACAGGATTTTTGAACACAGCTTTGGCCCTTACAGGTTTGTCCAGCCCAACCTTCTCAATTCTTTATTTCAATTTGTTATTCACTTTCCTTGATTTAATTTCCCATAACAGGGTTAGCTTGTGCTTTTGCCTGAGATACTGCAAATCTTCCATGTCCTTACTGTAGCCTTGGTGGATTTACAGATTTATTATTTCATTTTTGTTCTTTCGGCAGTTCTGGCTTTAGATTTTTTAGATATTTTGGTGCCAAAACTGCTGCCAGGATTTGAGGTGAGGCTGTACCAGTGCAGAGCAGAGAGGGACAATCACATCCATAAAACATTTAAAAGTGTCCCAGGATTCTCAAAATGGTGATGGAATTTGCACCATCATCAAAAAGAAACATTTAAATTTATTTTCATCCAGGAATCACTGAAACCACTGAGGAACCCCCAAGTTATTCTTGGGACTCCAAACAGCCCCTTCTCAGCAAAAGAGCAAAACACTCACAAAAAGGTTTTTGGAGCTCAAAAATCTTTAAAATTCTGTTTTCTGTGCAGTTTTACAAGACAGATTTCTGAGTATTTTGGCTCTCAAAACCACCAGTAACTTAAAAGCCTTGACCAGAATACCCAGGATGAGTGAGAAAAATGTATGGCTGAGAAACTCAAGCTTGGGAAAGTCACCTAGGGAAGATAAGGGTTTTGGTTTTTTTCCCAAAATGGTGTTTATTGGCCTTTCTAAAAAACTCAGCTCATGAAAAAGAAGAGCTCACCACTTTCTCTGAGACATCCCTCTGATTTTTCCAGTTAAGCCAATCTTCAATGACATTCCCCCAAATCAGGCAAATGAGCAGAATAATTGTGAGAAGAGCAGGTCCACAGTGAGACCAAAAATCCCAAACCCAAACAAAGCAGGAGAGCAGCTGGGTTTGGAGAAGGATCTCTCAGCCCCACTGCAGGATGAGCAGTAATTACTTCACAACGAGAGGAGCTCTGTGGCACATTGAAAGCCTTTAATTTCCACTCCCTTGTTTAAGTGAGATTATTGCTCCCCATAGCCAACAACAATAGATTTCCTAAACTTCCTCTGCCTTGCCAGCAAAGCAAATATCCTCTGGTAAATCTCTGAGCTGAACAATGATTTTTCATTTTTACAACAGCACAATCAATGCAATTTTCCAGTCAGAAGTCTCCAGCCTCCCCCTATCAGCTCGTTAATGCACAAGTGTCAAACTCCCAACCATGCCTGGGAGAATCTCCACAGACTCTGCCATCCCAGGTTCCCCTGAACATGGAATTCATCACTTATGAATCACTTCAGTGTGTGTAAACACTTGAATCACTAAGCCAGATCTGATATTGTACACAGTAATCAAGGGATGTTGTCAGGGGAGAGGCACTGAGGCAGCTCTGAAATCCTGGCTTGCAGAGTTCTACTGTTCAAAGCAGGTTTTGTGCTTGTGAACACATTTTATTTGCAGATGCTAAATGCCTGGGAAATATTTGCAGGCATTGTGTCTTCCTGAGACACTCACAGGAGTCCCAGCACCCCCAAACACTGTTCACCCACGGGGTTTTTCCTGGGATTTAAGATCCCTGTAACTTCCAGCAGCACTCTGACAACACAGCCAGGTTCAAGCTAGAAATGCCATTTCATTTCAGCAGCTTTTTGCATCAGATCACCCAGATTGGAATCCAAGGAAAAAAAAATTAAACTCATCCCTAAAACCAAGTCATTTTTCTCCCTTAAAGTGAAATTAAAATGTGTGAATGCCATCACCTCCCAGCTCCCCTGAAGGATTCCAGTAATTCAAGCCAACTCAGTGAAAGCTCTGGCTTCCTGAGAACACTGTGAGGTGACATTTTACTGCCCAGGTGGCACAAACCTTGATGCCCAGCTCGATGTTCTCCCCTCCATACACGTCCATGCCAGGGTCCAGCAGCCCAATCTCCCCAAAGAATTTCCTGTTGACCACGAAGGAGCAGCCGATCATGGCAGGGGTCCTGCAGGGGAGAGATCACAGGAACCACATTAGGGACACCAGAAACCCACAGGAACCACATTAGGGACACCAGAAACCCACAGCAATCACACTTAGGGACAGGCAGAAACCCACAGGAACCACATTAGGGACACTAGAAACCCACAGCAATCACATTTGGGACAGGCAGAGATCCACAGCAATCACAGTTAGGGACACCAGAAACCCACAGCAATGACATTAGGGACACCAGAAACCCACAGGAATCCCATTTAGGGACACCAGAAACCCACAGGAATTGCATTTAGGGGCACTGCCCCATATCTGCTTTGCCACAGACTCATTGCTGCTGGGTTCAGCTGCCTCCCACCCACAAAGATTTCACATTTTTGAAGACACTGTTTTACCGCTGCAAGAAACTGTCCAAAATCCAAGCTCATTTTAGTCTGTACAGACTGGAGAAAGGTTTTTATGGAGGGAAATTAGGGAGGAGCTCTCAGCCTGTGCTTTGCTGGAAATACCTCGGGGTGTCTGTGGGCAAGGGCACAACCCCTGCCCATAAATGAAGGAAATACAATAATGGCCTTTCCCTTCTCTTGGTTCCAGCATGTCTGGACCAGTGTAGACTTTAGGATGGTTATTTTTAGGGAATTCCAGAAAAGAGCATTTCCAGTTGGAATCACAAAAAAGCCATCACCACCAGCAACAAGCTCACTGCAAATCTGTAGAAGCCAATCCTTTCAGAGTTGTTTGCAGAAGCATCTGTGGGGTCATTTCCCAGTTCCCCCAGTATGAGCAGGGCTCTGGGTTAGGGATAAAACTGTCACATCCATCCTGCACCTCGTGCTCTCCAGCTCAGAGCTCTCAGCTCACACTGCAGGAGCAGCCAGGAACAGGGGCTGGGCAGGGAAATAACCCAGAAAACTGGGAACATCAGTGGAATAGCACAAGGAGGGAGGAAAAACACAGTGCCAGGGGTTAATTTGTCATAACTGTGCAATTTTGAGGACATTATAGAGAGCTGTGTTTACTAATGACCCTCATTACTTGCAAACCCCTGGACCAGCTCTCCAGCTGCTCCAGCTGCCCTGAGATGAGGCTGCAGCTCTGATTCACACACTCTGAGATCACATTTCAGGGGATTTTTTGAGTGCTTAGCACTTCTGACCCTCTCCATAAGATCACACTTTGCCCAGAGCTCAGCACTGAACAATCCTGAGTGGTTCTGCTCGTGCTGCTCAGGGACACTCTCAGCTGCTGCCATGGTGTTTGCCCCTGGGATATTCCCTGTGCTGAAACAGAAATAGAAAAAGCATTCTCCCATTTGACTGCTGCTTTTTGAATCCATGCTGTAAAGAAAAAACCCAGGGATCCACTCAGTTCAGCAGGGAGGTGCCAGTGAATTTTCCATTTTCCTGACTTTTTGGGAGCTCCAGGACTCCCCTGCCCACCGTGAGCCCTGAACAGGGGGATGGGATGGGATGGGATGGGATGGGATGGGATGGCCATCACCTTTGTGAGCCCAGGGAAATCCCACACTCCCTGGGAATGCCTGTTCCCCAGAGGGAAGGTGCTCCTGAGGAAGGAATGGGGCAGCAGGATTCTGTGTTGTAAGAGCAGCCCCCAAACCCTGGCTCAAAGCCCATCCCAGCCCTGTCTATGCCATGGAGCACATCCAAGGCTGGACTGAGCAGCTCTGGCCTGCAGAAGTGGAGAACAGCCCTGAATTCCCCCAGACCTGGCTCACTGCAAGGCTCAGGCTCCAGCTCTCCACCCACATCCCACACAGTGCCCACATCTGCCAGAGGAGCTCCTGGATCCCAGGGCAGCTCAGGAATTCCAAAGATTTCACAGCTCAGCTCCACCAACAGCCACCAAACTCATCCTGATGGAAACCATGAGTTCATTGGATGAAAGCTTCTGCTCACTTTAATATTATTATTTATAGACATGTTAATATTTCTAATAGAAAGTTGAAGAGCTGGATGCTGCTGCCATGTTAAATTAGTTCCAACTGGAATCCATCAGAGGGTTTTTCCAATAGATTTCTTCCCTGACAGCTGGCTCAGCTTTCCTTCCACGGAGCAGGATAATGTTTCATGGTTTGCTGCCACTCTGGTACTTAAGATTTCAATTCTCTTGCTTTATTTGTAGCAAGTTAACTGCCATTAACAGAAACAATTCCTTCTGAAATGATAACCACCTTACAGATGCCAAATCTAATAGTTCCATTATCCTAGATTACCTCCTGGAATTTAAGAGAAAGGAAAATTGCTCTGGTTTTATCCAGAGTACGAACAACCCAGTTCATTTCCTCCACTGGGAATAGGTGTGGAAACCTCTGACTTCTCCTGTCAAAAACTGTTAGAGGCACTCAGAAAAGAGGTAAAAGCCTGAAAAAGAATCCAGGAGAAAGTTTCAGACAAAGGAAACTGCATTTTGAACCCAGTAATGGAGATCAGTGGGAACTCTCAAGAAAATGAAGTTTTCTGGACTGGAAACAGCTCAGGAGCCATGAACAGGAACTGAGAGCTTCTTCCACTGTTATTTATAAATCATGGAATGGGTTGAGTTGGGAAGGACCTCAGAGCCCATCCAGTGTCACTCCTGCCACAGCAGGGACACCTGCCCCTGTCCCAGGCTGCTCCAGCCCCAATGTCCAACCTGGAACTGAACATTCCAGGGATCCAGGGGCAGCCACAGCTGCTCTGGGCAACCTGTGCCAGGGCCTGCCCACCCTCAGCCAGGAATTCTTTCCTGAGACTTCACAACATGACTTCACTTCATAAAGCACAGAGCCATCAATCCTGCCCAAAATTCTCCTGGAAGCAGCTTAACTGGAATTTAGCAATTTCACCTTCAAGTTTTCTCCTTCCCCCTCGTGCTGCAGTCCCGTTCCAGCCCAGGACACCAGGGAGCTCCCAAGGCACTGGTCCCTCAAGCAATCCAAATGAAGTGCTTCATTCTCCTCTGTAACAATACCTCCACATTAAATAAACGAGGAATCAAGCAGCGCTCAGCCATTTAAATAAAAACACCATTTGATTTGGGAGTAAATCCCTCAAAAAGGTGGCTGCTGACAATAATGGATTGCTCATCCCCAACGAAATAATGGCCTGCAGACAAAGAGCTGATAAAGCCTCTTGTTCCTCTGCCCCTTAATTAAAAGCATTAACACAGCTTGTTTTTAAAAATCACCCAGCTCAGCCAAATGCATTTTTATTTGTCCTGATAGCTATTCTCCCTTTAATAAGAAGGGAAAAGCAGAATTTGGCAGGAAGGAAGAGCAGAGATGCTGAGCAGAATTATTAGGTTTGTATCCAGAACTCCACAATGTTACTTCCTTGCCATTCTTTTGGTTTGTTCTTCTATAGAACAAGTGAAGAAAGGTCAAGAAGAGCAGCTTTTATGAAACATCCTGCTCATGGATCTCTAAATAAAGATGAAGGAGATACAGGGAAAAACATTTATCCTGCTCTATTAAGTTACTTTAATGGTCTTCCTCTCTTTAGCTCACAGTTATCATCTAATGATTAAAAAGTCTCAAGGAGATTGCTCCTTCAATTCAAGGAAATTAATTTTTCCCCACAATTGGATTTGGCTTCCAATTTTACACTAAAGAGCAGGTTATAAAATATGTAGAAAAAAGATATTAAAAAAATAATTAGTGGGTCGACTAATCAACTGCAAGAGGCTGGGAACAGACTGGAAGAACTTCCAGGGTGTCCAATTCCTGTTAAATTGCTGCTGGTTCTAATAAACTTGGATCATGGAGTTGCTCACCTTCCACACCACAAGGCACTGCCCCAGACTTGGAGCATTTGGGTCAGTCCTGTACCTGCCCAGAAGGAAGTTTTTTGTCCCTCTCCCAACCTTGCCATTCCTAATTTAACACACTGAATTCACACATCTAACAATCATGGAATGGGTTAGGTTGGAAAGACCTTAAAACTCATCCAATTCCACCCAGCAGGGACAACTTCCACTATCCCAGATGGCTCCAAGCCCCATCCAGCCTGGCCTTGGGCACTGCCAGGGATGGGGAATCCATGGAATAACCTGTGCCAGGTTAACCTCACAAGGAACAATTCCTTCCCCATATCCCACCTACCCTGCCTCTGACCCCATTCCCTGTGTCCTGTCCCTCCAGTTCCTGATGCAAAGTCCCTCTCTGGCTTCCCCGTGGCCCCTTCAGACCCTGGGAGTGCTGTGAGCTCTCCACACAACCTCCTCATCTCCAGTCCCTCTATCATTGACAGCCTCCCCTGGCCTTGCCCCAAGAGCTCCATGTCCTCCCCGTGCTGGGGAGCCCAGAACTGTGCAGGGTTCCAGATGGGGGCTCATGCAACAATCCCATTTTCCACTTTGGGATTTCCCACTCCTGGAGGTGCACTCTCTGCACCAGCTGGGGCTCACTGGTGGGATCCAGCATCTCAGCAGGAAACCCTGGGAGCCTCTGAGCTCCAGGGCTGAAATTCAAGCGACTCATAATATGCAGAAAATGCCAGGTAAATTATCAAATTAAGGCCTGTGACTTTAATTAGTGGCCTATCAATGATTTCCCTGATGACAGGAGGGAGGGGAAGAACACCACTTTTATTTTCATGTCACACTCTGTGATAAAACACTGGATTTTCTCCTGGCCAGAGGCAAGATTAAGGACCTGCCTGCAAAAGAAACAACATAGTGCTGTCCCCTCTGTGCTCAGAGAATAAATAAATATAAAACTCTGGGATGAGTAACACAGGTTCAGACAAGGGAATGTTTGTGTGGAAATTTGATACAAAGATGGAGAATTAAGGATGACCCCTCTGATCACCAAAAAGGGACAGCCAGAGCCTGCCCCATCCCTGTGGGACAGAATCCCTCCAAAGCCTCTGCTCCACTGTGGAATTCCCTGGCAGTCAGGGATGCCAGGATGGAGACTCCAGCTCTGACCAGTCCAGCCCATGCAGCACCACCCTGTGCCCAGTGTGAGCTCAGCAGGAGGCTCTGGGGTGGCTGAGGGCCAGCATCCTTGCTCAGTGTCCCCAGGCCACCCCCAGGTGACACCCCTGTTCTAAGGACACCTGCAGCCACCCCTTGAGCAAAGCCACAGAGAAAACCTCTGCTCCCTCAGAGAAATGGAGGAGAAGGGGAACTGGAGGAATTACAAAATCACTGGAAAGCAGCAGGTCTGGCTTCTGGACCATCCCCTCCCTTGGGAGCTGCCCTGCAGAGCCTGACCTGGCCCTGGGGGACCTGGAGGGACAGGCTGGGATGGAGAGGTCAGAGAGAGCCTGGAGCTGCAGTGACACCACAGAAATCCCTGTGCAGGGAAATGGGCTCAGGCAGAGCCAACCAGAGACCCAGAGCCAGAGCTGGCCCTGCCTCACCTGCCCCTTGTCTTCCTCAGCTTCATTCCCCTGCCTGTGCTCAGAGAGGGCCGGGCCACACCCCGGGGGCAATGGAGAGGTGAGGGTGAGGCAGAACCTCCTGCCTGGCCCAGGCCCTCTCAGCCTTCTCCCCACAGCTCCTCAGACACAACCCCAAACACGTGGCACCTCCATCTCACCCTTCCTTACCCCATCCCAGCTCTTCCCAACCCCAAACATGTGGCACCTCCATCCCACCCCTTCCTCAGCCCCATCCCAGCTCTTCCCAAACACTTGGTGTCTCCATTCCACCCCTTCCTTACCCATCCCAGCTCTTCCCAACCCCAAACATGTGGCACCTCCATCCCACCCCTTCTTCCGCCCCATCCCAGCTCCTCCCAGTCCCAAAGAGCCCAGGCAGGCAGGCTGCATTCCATGGGGCAGGGTTTGCTTTGGAAGTGAGCCCAGCCCCGGGATTTCTGCAGGAAGGGGAAGAGCAGGGGCTGGGGCAGCAGGGGGAGGTGGCTGCTGCCAGTCCCAGGCAGGAGCCTGACAGCTAATGCCCAAAATCCAGTGTCACACACAAAGCACGTGTCCAAAGGAGAATCTCACATGCCTGTGGCACCCCTCTGTGCAGAGCAGGAGCTGGGAAGAGCCAGGCTCCCAGCTCCCCTTCACTGCCAGGGAGCAGGGAAAGCTGGATGGCTTTCCCAGGATGTAACCAAATGTCCGTGAAGGAATGGCATTTTAGTCCCCAACAGCATCCCTTCCTTAAGCTCATCCCCAGGGCAGCATCTCCAGGAGCTGTTCCTTGAACAATTCTGGTTTTCCTGCCCCAGTGCCCTTGGTTAATTGTCTGTTTCAAATGGGTTTATTTCCCTGCTGTTGCTAAGTACCACAGAACCTGTGAAACAAATTAAAAATAAGAGATACCACATAAAAGAGATGCTGGATTGAATGGTTTTGCTGAATTTACAGGAGATTAATACCACTTAAACTTTAATGGCAAGGAGGCTGTGAAAACTGGATTTTTAAAAATACCTCTTACATCTACCCATGCCTGTGACCTTGCTGAACACACATTTCACTTTGTCACTGTTCTCTGCCTGCTCTGGGACTTCAGGAAAGCATTTAACTCCTTTGTAGCTCTGTCACCTCCTCAGGTGAGTGCAACACCTGGATGCTCTTGAGAAAAACCATTTATAAACCAGTTCAGTGCTTTCCCCACTGGGGCTACTGAATTCACTGCTGATATTTCTACAGGCCAGACCCCTCAGTCTCTGCTGTGAAAAGCACTGTGGTTAACAACCTTCTGAGCAAGGGTTTGCTTTTTCCCAGTCTTGCTGCCAAACCCCATCAGAGCAGCATCAGAAGCCAGTGCCCACCCTGTGCCCACTCAGCCTAGGAGCCACTGATGATTTCAATTTCCTCATGAAAACTCAACAACAAAACTCCCCCTCCAAGATGAAACTTCTGCCTCAGCCACTGCCTAAAAGCCTTTTCCTTCCTGGTGTGTTCTCACACCCCAAGGATGTCCCAGCACTGAAGATCCCTGGATGCTTGGACAGGTCCATTGTACAGGAGTCCCCAGATGGATGTGCTGCTCTAGGCTGCCAAAATGCTCGTGTGCGGGGAGCAACTGTCCCCAGCTGCCTGTATTTTGTCACCTGATGCAAAACTGCAGCCCAAGGATTGGGGCTGATCCCATTCCCACAGCAGGAGCCCTCATGCTCCCATCCAGCTCCCACACCCACCCTGCTGGGACCTCACAAGAGGCACCAACCTGGAAAGCCCTTCCAGCTCGGATGAGCCTTGCTCAGGGCCATGAGAACATGCTGAAGGTGTTTGGGGCTGTTCTCCATCACTGGAAATAACTCCAGGCGACACCTCCAATGGCCCCAGTGCTCCTGGGCTCTGTGGCACAGCAGGGGCAGCGTTTGGGGGCTGCACTCTGAGTTCCAGAGTACAAACCCCAGAGAAGCCACCCTGGCCAAAGTTAATTTGGTAATTATCCTCAAATGGGACTTGGTGTTGTTGAGAAATAGAGGGAATAGTTGCCATGGCAGGGTTCTCCCTTGGGGTGGAGCTGGAAGAGGGCTCCTCATGTGAGCCCAGCTCCTGGTGCTTGCAGAGCTGCTCCTGGGGCACTCAGGGATGCTCCATCCTTCACACCTGGGTCCCTCTGGCACACAGGGACATGTCCAAGTGCCTCCCCAGAGCTCAGGGGGCTGAGGTTCCTTCCCACAGCCCCTGCTGCACATCTGTAAACATCTGCATGCTGGGGGACTGACCCTTAACAGGCCCCATTTATCCAGGGAATAATTATGATGACCCACTGTGATTTATGAGGGACACTTCCACAGGAGAGGACACACAGAGTCTCAGGCTTGGGGCTGAGATAAAGCAGAGCAAGATTTTCATTTGTGCACTGGCTCATACTGGAAGCCACTGAAAAGTGCATACAAAATGAAAGAAAAACACTTTTCCTGCCTGGAAAGCCACTGCAAATCAAGGCAGGACACAAAGGGAGCCCAGATCAGCAGAGGTGAGGAGTCAGAAAGGCTCAGGATCCGATTAACTTGCTTTTATTTTCCCCCTGTGGCTGGCTCCCTAAAGGTGTGACCCTCAGAGCAGATCTGGAAATTGCTGTTGCATTTTCCCTGCACAGAAATGCTCCAGCACATCCTGTAAGGAGCCCAGGAGCTGAGTCAGGGCTCCAGCAGGGACAGGGATGTTTGCTGCTGCCTCATCCATTAAAGTGTGGCCACCAACAGCAGATACAGTTCTGACAAAAGCAAGCAATTTGAAATTTGAATCTGAGCTGGGAGGTGATGAAATCCAAGAGTCTCCACGTGTGAATCCCTGCTCAGGAAAGCTGCTGCTCTGGAGTGGGGCAGGGAAGGAGAGCACACCCCTTTATTAAGCCCCAACAGGGCCCATCAGTCACCTCAGCCCAGCCCCAAGCTCCTCCTCAGAGCTCCTTGGGGGCTTCAATCCCACGGGAATCTCCATTAAACCGGCAGTGTTTGCCTATGCAAATCAGACCTATTTATGCCACAGCAGGGATGCACAATCCCCAGGGCAAAGTCAGCCAGTGGCTTCAAAGTTCCCCAGTAGTTTAAAAGCTCATTTGTGTAATTGGCAGCCACTGAAATCCAGCTCATCGGGAGCTGGGGGCAGAGCAGGAGGGGCCTCACCAGATCCTGGGATTTAACACTCACAGACCTTCAAACCAGTCCTCAGCTCCTCCAGAGGACAATAAAGTCGGATTATAAATCCCAGATTTAAGGAATTCAGTTTGCACCACTTCAAAACCCCACTGACAGCACAGAGATGCTGAGATTTCACCTCTGTGAAGGGAAAGATTTTGTGGCTTTTTATTTCAGAGGATGGTTTGGGTTGGAATCTTGCAGACCATCTCATTTCAACCCCTCCACCCCAAACCCTAAAGATCAAGTGGAATGAAAAGGAAATCAATATTTGTATTGAATATAAAAATATTCAAAGAGGAATAACACTGATTTCTCTAACACTTGGCACTTACAGCCTGACTGACAACAAAACAGTGCAGGAAAAGGCAAAGAAAAAAGGGGCCAAACATTTCTCCTTAGAAACCCCTCAGATGGTGACCCGAGTTTGGGTGGCCAAGACTGCACGTGCTCATCTAATCCTAAATCCACTCCCAAATCCACCTCATTCCTCGTGCCCAAAGCAAAGGGAGCCCTGCCTGTTCTGGGTCTCTGCTGTCCTGAGGGGTTTGACTCCTGCTGCTGCTCACACTTCCTGAAGGGCCCTTCCAGGAATTCCTCACCAGGAACATGACCCTTCAGCAAGAACTGCACTTCAACTCCATCTCCTTCCACTGCTGCCAGAGTGCTAATTAAATGATAATTACTCTGGGATGTAGTATGTGTAACTATCAGGCACTTAACAGGGATGTGTTATTTACTTTGCTGTTTTGAACATGAATATATTTTTTCTCAAGGGCAGCCAAGCAGCTGATTTTGAGTCGTGTTCTTCCTTTCCACTGAGCAGAAAAATTACAATGAGCAAATTTCGCAGGTAAACAAAGTTCTCTTTGTCTCAGGCAGAACAACAACCATGCCCTGGTTAAAGCATCAAGCTAGGGCTGAAGGATCAGGTTTAACACTCTGAGCCTGAGCTTGCTACCCGAACTGGGACTTGGGCAATGATTTCTGACCTATCTTCCACCAAAATATTCCTGCAGCTCCTACCCTTGCTCCAAAGTGACATCAGATGAAAGAAACTACAAAAAATTGACTTTTGAAGGTGAAGATGGGCTCAGGTGAGTATCTCTGCAGAACACACCTGCTCTGTTTAGTGCTGAAACCCCATTTTTAATCTCTGAACACTCAAGCCAGACTGCAGAAATCAGGAGAGAAATCTCCCAGAGCAAATCACTGCCTGGAACAAAGATACTGCAAGCCCGAGCTGTGCATCTGGGGACAAACACACAAAGGGAACTGTGGCCTGCCACAAGGCTGAATTGAGAAGTAATTCCCTTGACAGGTAGAGCAGAGCACAAGCCCCTGTCAGATCTTAGGAAACAGCAGAACAGGGAAAAGCTGAGGCCATGCTAAGGCTGAGCTGGGGGAGCAGCCCCACAGGGTGACTCTGGGGTGACTTTGGGGTGATTTTGCACGGTCACATTCAAACCTCCAGTACAACCACAACTCACCCACTGGTCCCAGTTCTGTTCAAACCCTCAGCAGCAGCTCCTGAACCCCAGTCCCTGCTCAGCTCTACATTCCAGGCACTGTTGGGGGTTTGCACAGCCCCTGGTGCTCTCTGACAGATCCCTGCAATGATTGGGAATGATCCAGGAGCCTCAAGTCCTTGGGAAATCCAGGGAAATTCCTGCAGATAGAGTTTAGGTGAGTGATTTCCATCCCCATCATGGGGTGTGAGGAATGGTTATTGACAGCTGGAGCAGCTCCCCTCCCTGGGAAATGAGGGAGCAGCAAAGCAGCACCTGGAGGAGCTGAGTAATGCATTTATTGTGACACCTCCTTGATAGCAGCTATTGGTGGGGAGGGAGCTCCCAGCTTTATCTCCCCCTTCATGCATCCCTGGCACAGCAGCACAATTCCTGGGAAACAAAGCAGATCCATCCTGTGCCTCCAGCCTTTATCAGCAAATGTCACTTTCATTGCTCAGCACTGGGGTTTGTTTTGTTCAAAACACTGAGCAAAGCTGATGGAAAAGAAAAATGAAAATGGGGAAAACTGCAGTGAAATGTAAATGCAAGCTTGGTAAAGATGATTGCCAGGTAAGGGAACTCAGGGGTGGAGAGGATGGTTTGAAATCACCTCCACCTGGATTAGTGCAGATCCACCCAACCACAAAGCACAGAGACTGATGTTTGCAGAAAGATTTATCCCAGCTGCTTGTTTAAGGGTCAGGCAACTCAGAGCTAACAGCTCCCAAAGCTGAAATCCCATCCCAGGGACACTGACCACACCAGGACACCCGTGGATAGCTGAGTTTCCTCCCACAGCTGCACAAGCTGGGAAGCACAAAGTGATGCAAGAGCTCTTAGAAAAGGCAAAAGTCAGAGTGGAGCAATGCTGAGCCCAGGAAAGTGCTGGAGATCAGCTCCTGACTTCCAGCCCTGAGCACCAGCACAGCCTTGACTGACTTCTGCTGAGCCATGATCCCCTCTGGGACAGCTCCTTTTGGTTTCTACATTTTTTTTTTTTTTAATGGGGAGGGTGCTGATGCTGCATTTTTAGTTTGCTTTGGCTTGTTATTTGTGGGGGTTTTAAATCACCAAATGCAAAATGCATTGATTTTTCTTAAATCACAGAATCCCAGAATGGTTTGGTTTTAAAGGGACTTTGAGATCACCCCCTTCAAGCCCCTGCCGTGGCAGGGACACCTCCCACTGTCCCAGGTGCTCTCAGCTCTGTCCAGCCTGGCCTTGGGCACTGCCAGGGATCCAGGGGCAGCCACAGCTGCTCTGGGCACCCTGTGCCAGGGCTGCCACCCTCACAGGAACAATTCCTGCCCAATATCCCATCCAGCCCTGTCCTCTGGCAGTGGAAGCCATTCCCTGTGTCCTGTCCCTCCATCCCTTGTCCCCAGTCCCTCTCCAGCTGTCCTGGAGCCCCTTTAGACACTGGAAGGGGCTCTGAGGTCTCTCCAAAACCATCTCATCTCTATCCTGAATCCAGCTCTCCCAGCCTGGCTCCAGAACAGAGGAGTTCCAGCCCCTCTGTGGCCTCCTCTCCCAGGGGAGACTTGGATTCAAGACCCACCCAAAGTCGTAAACAAAACCCTCAGCAAGCTCCTGGCTGGCAAGAGTTTACCTTCCTCTATTAAATGTGTAAGGAAAAACTTTAAAAAATGTGTTTGGCTCACAGACTGAGCAGCCAAGGGCCATCCCCAGGCAGCTCCTGCCCTCTGTCACCTGGCAATGAGGTGACAAGTTGGGATGAAAGGACTCAGCCCTGTGTCCAGGTGTCATCAGCCCAGGAAGAACTAGACCTGGAGAGCCAGGATTAATCCTACACTGCATGAGGGGAGCTTCTTTGATGTCAGCATTCAGGGAGCAAAAGAAATGCAGGAAACAGGGCCTTGTTCCCCTGCAGTGTCACCCCAGGGAGCAGAACTCATTCCCTGCTGCACACAAAGCCCTCAGCAGGAATGGGCATTCCTGTGTCTGCACAGGTTTCCTGCGAGTCACAACCCATTGGCAGCAAAACTCCACGACTGAGAGGGAGGGGGACAAGGGAATTCTGCTTCCCCAGTCCCAGGGCTGACACCCAGCCAGCTCCCTGCTCTGCAGGGTGAGTTGTACCCTGATGGATAAAAACACAGCTGGGAGCAGGGGGGGCTGCTCCCAACTCCTAGGGCAAGGTGACACCCTGGCACAGGGAATCCCAAAGGCTCCACCAGTCCCATTTGGCTCAGGAGGGATCTGGCTGACACTCCAGGAGCTCTGTGGCCAAGGGGCTGAGCCTGTCTTGCCTTTTGCCTCAAAGTTGAGCAGCGTCAGATTCCAGGGGGAAAGGCTCTGCAGTTTGCCCTGGCACAGCTCCAACAGGCTACAGCCTTTAACAAATCCAGACTGATGGAATCCACAGGCTTGGAAAGACTGGAGGGAGGGGGATTTCAGTGCCTGAAGCCCTAAAAAGAAGTTGGCTTAGCAGGGAGCCTTTGCCAGGAGATCATGTGCAGAGCCCTGCAGAGCTGAAGGCTGGGGAACCAAACCAGGAGCTGCCATGAGCTCATTCCCTCAGGACATGCTCCAAGAATTCCAGTCCAAATGCCCTCTGATTCTTGGACAAACCTGAACTGCATTTATGCTGTGTCTTTGCAGAGGCTTCCTGCTTGTGGAAAATCAGCAGTGGGAAGGAAAGACAAAAAATCCAGTCCTGTGCCCAGACCTGCTGTTAGTTTTACTGCAGGGAGGAACAACTCTGCCCTCTGTGCCCTTTTCCTACAAAGCACCACGTGCCAATAGAGCCAGGAGCACTTTCACTCCACTTCAGCTTTAATCAGGAATTTTAATCAGAAAAAAGGTGCTGATTGAACAGCCTGAGGCAGAGCAGGGAAGAGCTGAGGAGAAGCTGCAACATCTGGGCACCAGATGCAGGGGCAGGAGGTGGAAATGTTAATAAGGGGATTGAAGACAGCTCCAAAGCTTCCCTGAGCTGTGGGATGAACGTGTACATAACCTCCATGGGACAAGGGCTGCCATGGAAAGGTTCCTAATCCCCCCTGAAACACATCTGAGCACTTGAGTGCTGCTGCTGAGCTGCACAAGCTCCTCATCCCAGTCCCACTGCTCTGAGGTGACACACTGACATTTTCACAGGTGACACCAAATTGTGGCTGGCAGGCTCTCACTGAGGAATTCACTGGGAATTAAGAGAACCATTAAACTCCAAATGGAGGGCTTGTGATGCATTTTAGAGATTCTTGCCTGAGAGTTTTAAAAAATCCAAGAGTTCTGTTCTACAAAACACTGCCCAGATTCACATTCACAGAAATTGTTGCTCCCTGCCGGCAGCTGGGCAGCACCAAAGGACAGCAAAGGCACTGAAATAACCTATCCTGGAGCAAAATCTCCCAGACTGGGGAAAAACCAAACCAAAACTTTGTTCTCATCAATAATCCCAAACCACTACAGAGTCCCAGACTGATTTGTGGTGGAAGAACCTCAAAACTCATCCAGTGCTGGGATCCCAGAGCTCTCTGTCCCTCAACACTTAGAGTCAGTTTGGCCAGTTTTGGCCCTAATCCTGCAAACAGCACCTAATGCAATGTTTGCAATTAGAAGATGTGAAAGAATCCCAAAATAGGTGTTTTCCACAGGATCAGTGCTTACCGCTGATCTCCTCTGCAACAGAGAAAAACCCAAAACACATCCTTGGCATTGAACTCTCCCAGCTTCAAATCCCTGATTTTATACCTTCCACCCTTCTCCTGCTCCAGACCAGTTCCACTGAGGCCAAACCAGCTCATTCTAATTAACACTGACAAACAAAACTGCTGCCTTCTACCTGGAGCTTTGGGAACTCTTCCCACCTTCCTACAGCTTTTAGGAGATAAAAGAAATTCATGATCTGGGCATCACTGATGCACCCTAACCATGAGATTCCAGCCCTTCATCTGGAACATTCCTGGAAACCCAGGGGAAGGAAAAGGGAAGGGAAGGGGAAGGCCACTGGAGAGGTGGCAGGAGAAGGTCTGAGCTGCCCATAAAAAGCAAATCAAAGCCATTTACAGAAGGACAGTCTGGGTTCTTAGACAAGGTTAAAGCCATTTGATCTCCCCTCAGCTCGTGGTCCTTGGCAGTGCAATGAGCAGAGGGTAACAGCAGTTGGTTGGTGCCCTGCTCTGCCTGCTGCACCCTCTGCCTTCCTCATTCCCTGCACAAAACTGGGATCTGCATCCACAGCTTCTGCCCTTGGGTGGCTGCACTAGCTCACCCCAGTGCATTTGTGACTGGGGCCACTGGATCTGGAGCTGCTCCAGGTTCTGTGCTGGCTGCAAAGAAGGAAATGACTTTGAGTGATGTCAGAAACATCAAACTGCCCAGAAAAAGTCACATCTCCAAAGCACACACACAGGGCCGGCCACCTGCTGGGTTTCCTTCCCTGCCCCTCCCAGCTGCTTTGCTGGGAGCTGCAGGTGGGGGAGGCACCTCCCTCACACTCCCAGAAGCCTCCCAGTTCTTTTTTTTACACAATTATTTTAGCAGAAAAATTCATCTGGCCAATGTAGGCATTGGAAAACCCATGTGCACTGATTTCCCATAGGAAATCAGTCCATCACACATGCACACACCCCCAGATCCCAGATTCCACAGCTCACCTTTCAGAGCTGGCTGAAAAATTCAGCTCTCCCTTTAAACACGAAAATTGTGCTCTTTTGCCTTTTCTGAGTGCCCCCAAGTGCCTCCAGAGTTGCTTCTGAACCACACTGAAAATCAGATGCAAGAGCCAAAACTCTGCAGTTCCAGCCTGGGATTTGGAGCATCTGTGTGGCTGTTTTTTCTCCCCATTATTTAATTTGACAGAAATGAGCAGGAAAGCTTCTGGCTCCTGTGTGGGCAAAGTGGATAAACAGCAGGAATTTTAAGGGAAGCTGAAAGTAAACTGAAGAGAAAGAGGCTGGTGTCCTGGCTAACAGCCTTGTGTGCTTCCTCTTTCCACCTCAGGCTCTGTGCCTTGCATGTTATAATGAGACTGTTTTCCTGCTCAGCACTTGTTCCAACCTGTCCTTTGCATTTGATTTGGATCATTTTGACTGGAAAAACAACACATCCTCTCCCAGGATGGATCCTATGATGCAGGAGGAGAGGCAGTGACCCATCACACTAGATTTGGACTCCAGAGCAGCAAATTTTCATCCTACTGCTCTGGAAAAACCTGCAAGAGTGAGTAATTCCTTAAT
Organism: Sialia sialis; assembly: GCA_009812075.1. NCBI lineage: Eukaryota > Metazoa > Chordata > Aves > Passeriformes > Turdidae > Sialia > Sialia sialis. The sequence goes on along the minus strand of VRYO01000577.1, from coordinate 3,722,348 downwards.
GGGAAAACGTTTGTGTAGCTCTGTAGTGAGAACTGCATGAATTTAACGTCCCAATTATTCTTGCAGAGTTGATCTTAAAACCTTGTTTGGCTTTATGATTTCACTGTTTTCCAGCGAGGGCAGCACTTGGCCCTTGCACCCTGCCCCTCCTCCTGGGTCCAGCAGGACACCTTGGAGGGATGGCTGCTGATTCCCAGCCTGTGGAGCAGCCATGGGTTGATGCAACCATTTCTGAACCTCTCTGACACAAGCTTTCCCAAGCTGCAGCACTCCTGGATTTCTACACAAACTGAAACACACCCAGGCCTCAAGGCTCATCCCACTCCCAGAGGAAGGGACAAGGTGACTTTCTGTGCTGGCTGCAAGGTGTGCAGGAGATGGAACTTGGAGATCTGTGAAGGCAAATAGGCCAGGCAGCTCTGCCCTCAGCAGAGCTCACAACAATCAGCTTAAACCTGACCCATCCTTCTGCAATCAATGGAAAAGCTGGGCTCAAGAGGAGAAAGGGTTTTGCAATCAGGTTCAGCTGGGAAAGGGGTTTTGGTCCAACCAGGCTCTCCAGGGACCCAGGGGCAGCCACTGCTTCTCTGTGCCAGGGCCTCCCCTCCCTCCCTCACAGGGAACAATTCCTCCCCTAAATTTGAATTTAGGTTCTCTGTGCCAGGGCCTCCCCTCCCTCACAGGGAGAAATTCCTTCCCTAAATTTGAATTTAGGTATCTGACCTAAATTCCCCTCTGTCAGTCTGACCCCATTCCCTGTGCCCTGTCCCTCCAGTTCCTGATGCAGGGTCCCTCTCTGCCCTCCCTGTGTCCCCTCCAGACCTGGCAGGTGCTGGGAGCTCTCAACACAACCTCTCCTTCCCCAGGCTGCACAGCCCCAGCATTCAGCACCAGCTGCTTTGGGATCTTCCCCAGGGTTATCAGCCACTCATTTGGACAAGGACAACATTTAAAAAGACTGCTCTGAGAGATGGCCAATGGTTTCGAGCTGAAAGAAGGGGATGCAGTGGGAGAAAAAGCCACTACAAGCCTCTCTGTCACTCCACTGAGACGCAGCACAGAGATGGGGACAGGGACACAGGGCTGTGCTTGTGCCATGGTCTCTGGTGGCTCTGTGAGTCAGGATCTAGAGACATCACAAACCCCTTCTCAGCTCTTTATCAACCAGTTTGGTTTTATTTTACCCACTGCAAGAGCACCAGACCCCCTTGCGTGTTTCTCCTGCAGCCTTCTAAACCATTTTCTCTTAACAATTTTCTCTTAACTTCTTAACTGGTTTGGAAACTTTGATTAGATTTACCCCCTCCCCAAAAAAATCTCCAAACTGTCATTTTTGTTTCAGGTGGCATCAATGCCTGATTTCTATTCAACTTCCCAAAGACATAGACATGCCCTTCCCAACAAATAACGATGGAAACCAAAATCCCTGACAAAAATCACTGGGAACTGAACAGCTGGTTTAGAAAGTGAAGCAGGCTTGACAGTTGCCATTGCAGGAGCTGCCAGCAGCAGTTCTGCCCACAGCAATCCAGGGAAATTAAAGTGCACTTGCCCAAAGCAGGGAGTGCCGTTCCCAAGGTCACCCCCAGCACAGGTGGGGGCTCTCTCACGTTAATGGCTTGGCACAAATTAAGAAGAAAGTAAGGTTTGGGGGCACTGCCTTTGAGGCTGGGTTATTTCTAACCCCAGTGCAGAGAATAATTCATTATGGGTGTGATCAACACAGAGGGATCAGCTTCACAAAACAACCAGACAGCTTCAATTTAATTTTTAAAAGAAGGTTATTTTCATTTGTACAAACATGGAAAGCACTTTAGTGCAGTACTTCAGAGAAATTAAACTGGTGGTGTCAGAGCTGGTTCTATCAAGCAAAGAGGATAAAAAAGGCAATACAATTTCTAATACCTCTATTAATAAAATTTATACAGGTTTGAGACAGTGAGAATGGCTCTTGTGAACAATAACCCCCTGCAGAAGCTGAGTGCACTCCCTTCGTTCGCTGTTCCACATCTGCACTGTATCTCCCAGACTCAGGAAAGGGATTTAAAATCCTTGGAATCCTTTATGGAACATGAGAACTGCCAGCAAATTCCACTGTCTCAGTTCTGTATTCCCAAGCAACCAAGAAAAGATGGGGAAATGGCAGGAAATATAAGGGGTGCTGGGGAAGCACTGCCACAGGACACAGGTTATTCTTACAAAACTTCATAATTCAGGTAACTAATTTCCTGATTTATTTCATATTAAATGTTTCATGCAGTGTCCTGGATGCCCTGACAGTCAAAAAATTCAACATCACAGCTGAGAGACAAATCCAGTGTCTTTTCCAGTACTGTTTCTTTCTGTCTGAAATACATTTCAGGAAAACCCAGCAGCCAGATTGTGCCTTCTGATATTCCCAGTCCCCTGTGCTGCTTCATGTGGGACTGAACTGAACAGACCAGGCAACTGGGGATCAGCACAAGGAAATTTGGATATTGGGAATCCCTCCTATGAGGCAGGGAGGCCCTGGCACAGGGTGCCCAGAGAAGCTGTGGCTGTCCCTGGATCCCTGGAACAGCCTGGGATAGTGGAAGGTGTGCCTGCCCATGGAACAAGATGAGCTTTTAAGGTCCCTTCCACCCAAACCTTCCATCATTCTGTGAAATTCTGCTCCAGAGAGGACATTAATGCCATCCCCATCACACCTCAGCTCTGCTTTCCTCTGACACCATTCCCTGTGCAGCAGCACAGCAGCAACAACTCTCCTCTGCTGCTTTGAAGTGATACAAATTCACGATCTCGAGAGTAAAGAGGCAACATTTTAAAAATAATTTATCTGCACCCCAAGCCCCATTCCAGGCTGGATCCAGCCAATAAATTCACTGCATCTTCAGAAAACAGTTCCCTGTTCTCTTGTCAGCCCAGGATCACATTGAGGCAAAGCAGATTCCTGCCCCAGCACTTACACAGAGCGTTATCCAACATGACCAAGTGAAGCTGCTCACTCCAGACATTTGACCTGAAAATCCCACCAACCTTCCCAAGGAATGCATGGAGCACTCTGCTGTGTGTGCCCACACATGTCCTGCTTGGCACAGCCCTGGGGGCACACAGGGCACTCACTGAGCCCAGATGGAGCTGCACTGGCTGCAGTGAGGAGCATTAGAAGCAGGGATGACAATGATAGGAGTAAGCAGATCTCAGATCTGATGTCCTTTGGAGCTGTCTGGTTCAGGGCAGTGCTCACTGGAGACTGAGATGAACCCTGAAGAATTCCCTTGGCCTTGCAGAGAAAGCTGTGCAGGGAGGATGAACTGGCAGGGCTGGCAGAGCAGGGCAGGGCCCAGGACACTGTGGAGGACAGAGCTGGGCTCATCCTCAGGTCAGAGCTAGGCTCATCCCCAGGTCAGAGGTGGACACACTCTCCCAAGGGCAGAGGGGTCAGCAGACCCCAGAGATGCAGGAGGATGGGAGGCTGTGGGAACAGGGGAGGGCATGGGGAGGGGAGGGCATGGCCTCAGGGACACAGAGCTGCCAACAGCCCCCACACCTGCATGGACACAGCCAGGCTCTGCTCTCCCTCTCCCAAAGCCAGATATTCAAAGTTACCCTGATTTAATATTCAACTCAAAGAGCTTCATCCAGTCCCTGCTCACCAAAACAACAGGACATGCTGCAGGCACATCCCTTTGTTATTTCCTGGGTGGAATCCTCTTCCCTTCCAGTGGCCCCCATATTTTCATGTTTCTAATTTCACTGCTATGTTTTTTGGAGCATCAAATATTTCCTGACCTTCCCTGAGCACCAAATAACCCTGAGTTAGGGTTTTAAAATAGTGAAAATTCTGTGTGCCATATGTGAGGGGGAGCAGAACATGCTGAGTGCACGAGGGGGTGGAAAAATCCTGGGGGAGTTGCAGCAGAAGGAAGGGAAGACACTGCATTAAATATTGGTGTTCCAAAGCTGCTGAGCAAAGGAGAAAGGCTGTGGCAGCCAGGTCTGAGATCCTCCCCTGCTCCATCACTCCAGTCCCCAGCAGCAAGGCAGAGTGCAGAGCCTGATGCCTGAAGGGAACATATGGTGAGCAATTCCAAACTCATCCATTTTCCTGCTGAAAACTCAGCACATAAATATGCCAGTGTTTGTCTGATCCTTTTTCCTGCACAAAGAGACAAATCCTGCAAAGTGCTGAGCACCAGCAAGTTTTGTGAGACAGATCCCAGAGCTGCATCTTGTGGGTGATGAGGATGCTCAGCACCTCATGTCCAGCAGCGTTCCAGCTCGGCTGTGGGAGAGTTCAGCTCTCCTTATCCTGTCAGCTTGCATTTGCAACCCCACTGCCTCACTGCTGTCCCCCCTCTCCTTTCAGAGGCTGAATATGGAGCAGGGTGATGTTGGATGAGAACACAGTGATCTCACTAAGAAACCCAAGGGATCCTGCTGGAAGTCTGGGGGCAGGAGCAGTTGTCCATCGAGAAGTTAATTTCCTGTAAATGTTTCCACTGCCAGTGAGTGACACTTGCAGGAGTTTGTGAAGTTTTGGCCCATAAGGAAGAGTAATTGCAGCCCAAAACATCAACTCTTCACTGCAGCAAATCACTCAGCAGTGCTTAGAGGTCCTCAGAACCAAAATGCAATCTCCAAAGGAGACCTGGACACCCACAATGCTGAACCTCATCAGTGGGGGGCAGGTCCCTCCTTTCTCTGACTGTTCTGAGGACAATGCCTCTGAAATCCATTCTGTTTGCTTCCCAAATACTGCAAGGGAAGCTCAAAATTAACGAGGTGTTATCACTTCAAATTCCCTCAGCTGGTCACCCGCTGTTGTGGGCAACCCAAAATTCACCTGAAAATTCACCTCAATTCACCAGTTCACCTCAAAATTATCCCAAAATTATCCCCAAGAATGGCCAAATGTGTTCCAAAACTCACCTCAAAATTCACCCAAATTCACCACAAAATTATCCCAATATTAACCCCCCAAATAGCCAAAATTCATCTCAGAATTCACCAAATTCACCAATTCACCTCAAAATTGTCCCAAAATTATCCTCAAAACCGGCCAAAATTCACTTAAAATTCACCCAAATTCACCTCAAAATTATCCCAAAATTATCCCCAAGAATGGCCAAAACTCACCTCAAAATTATCCCGAAATTATCCGCAAAATAGCCAAAATTCACCTTAAAATTCACCTCAAAATTATCCCAAAATTATCCCCAAGAATGGCCAAAATTCACCTTAAAATTCACCCAAATTCACCTCAAAACGATCCCAAAATTATCCCCAAGAATGGCTAAAATTCACCTTAAAATTCACCCAAATTCACCTCAGAATTATCCCAAAATTATCGCCAAGAATGGCCAAAATTCACCTTAAAATTGACCCAAATTCACCTCAGAAATATCCCAAAATTATCCCCAAGAATGGCCAAAATTCACCTTAAAATTGACCCAAATTCACCTCAGAATTATCCCCAAATGATCCCCAAGAAAGGCCAAAGTTCCCCTCAGCACTGCAGGCCGCAGCTCTCCCTGGCCCACGCGGTGCTGAGGCCTGCGAGCCCTCAGTGCCTCTGGGGCTGGGCTCCCCGTTTCCAAAGCCAGCCTGTCCTTGTGGCTTGTCCCATCAGCCCCTGATTTGGATGAAATCAGTACAAACTCTTTATGCTTTTCCACAACTTGAAATCGCTCCACATCTGGGCTTCCTTGGTGCCTCAGGGCTAAGAGGTGGGGAACAGCAACATCCAACATCCCTGGAGGCCGTGCAGGAGCAGCCACAGGTCCCTTCAGAGCTCTGTCCCACCTGGCACATTTGCAGCTTCCCTTTAGCAGCAGCCAGAGCTGAGCTAAGTCCCTGAGGGCTCCCTGCAGCTGCCTGGTGACACTCAGCCCCAGGGACCCGGCTCTGCAGTGACAGAGCTGTCACAAAGCCAGCCAGCTCATGGATTAAACATCACAGTCCTGCCAGAGCCAGCAGGGTCCTGCTGTGCCACCAGGGCACCCCTCCCTGCAGGGTGAGGACTCCTGGGCCCTCCTGCATCACTCCCTGGGATGATTCAGGTTTTAGGGCACTAAAGGTGCTGCTCTGGGTGTGCCAGGAAGGTTTGTGAGTGATACCTCCACCCCTGGCAGGTTTTCCAGGAGATGTCATGTAACACAACAGGATTTCCCACTGGGATCATTTGTGTTGTGTTCCTTTCTGTGCCAGACTGAGAGCTCAGCCCAGCCCCTCACATAAGCTGAGCCTAAAGGAGGCAGGGACAGCAAGGAAATGTGCTGAGAGAGACTGGGGATGGTGCTTGGCTCCCTGCCCTCCCAATGTGATGGGTGGCCTTGGGTGGCCTCTGACACCTCACGCCACCTGGGAACACCTTTCTCCAGCTATTCCCACTCTTCTGCACCCTGGAGTGCTCCTGTGTGGATTCCTCATGGCTGCTCAATCTTTTGGGACATTGGTGAGAAGTCTCCTGTGATACAGAGACGCAAAACATCCCCCATGGTGTCAAAGGTCAAGGAGGGAATGTGTTCATGCTGAACACCCTCCCTCCTCCCAGGGCAAAAAAGGAAAAAAAGGATGAGGAGATGGATCCTGTGGACCAAAAGGAGCCTCCCTCAGCCAAGATGATAACAAAGGCCTGCCACTGACACCAGTAAATTAAACTGGTAACTTCTAGAGTTGCCATGGTGCTTTATGAACTATCTGTTCCTGGCTTCCCTTTGCTGCTGGCTGTAACTGATGTTTGCAGCTGGCAAATTTTGTCATTTTCAGACAGTTACTCACTGCTATGAATTTATCTGAGCCTGGGGCCTCCCAGTGCAGGTAGAGGATATACTGGTAGCAGGACATTTCTCCAAGACAGAGGAGGTACCCAGCCACCCCCTGGCATCCTTCTCCCTCATCCCAGTCCCACCTTGTTCCCTGCCACATCTACAGGCAGCCAAAGGCTTTTCTCAGCTGCTGGTTAAAGCCCAGATGCTGGGGTGGGAAACCCCAAACCTTCCACAAAGGCCCCTTCCAGGAGTTCACCCTTTCCATGACCTTTGAAAGAGCATTTGCAAGCAATTAATACTCCTTTGCCTTTTTTCTCTCCCACACAGTACCAGGCAAAAAAAAAATCTCCTTCAGAAAGCATAGGACAAACCAAGCAGGGCATTTAATGGCCCTCTGTACTGATACACAGGGAAGATTCCTCTTTTCAGGGAGCATCCTTGATGGGATGCTAATGAGAGACAACCTTTCAGAGCAGGAGAGCTCCTCAGAGATTTTAAATATCCATTTTGCAGGATTTCAGAACTTGAGTCAATATTTCACATCTACAAGGGATGAAAGGAAAGCTCAGGGGGCCTCTGCAAGCTGACTTCCAGTTTCCTGCTCCTGTGCTCTGCCTTCTTAGAAACATTTCTGTGAGGCAAACCCCAGTGGCAACATGCAGGGGGTTCATAATACAAGATATAAATTCTCTGCCATCCATTATCATTGTCCAGAGTCTCAGAGCACTCCCAATGATTGTCCTTTGCTGCCCCTTCAGTGTAGCATCCCTCACCTTCACCACTCTGGTGAGGAAGAACCCAATGGCCACTCCATTTTTAGGCTGTGGGATGAGGATGCTGATCACCCTCATCCCACCTCTCACACATTAAAGACAATAGAAAAGAGCTGAAAGTTCATTCTGCAGAAGCCCTGAAGAAGCCAGTCAATAATGTTGGCATCTCTCAATGAGCTGCTCATGCAGCAGATCTTTGGAATGAGTTCTTTACCAGAAGAACAAGAACATGGAATATTTCTTATAATCTCTCCCTGTGTTTGCAGGGAGTAGAGGCAGAGCTGTCACAGATCTCAACATGCAGCTGTGGCGAAGGGGAGCTGAAAGAGTTTAACAGGGACACCCAGCACTGCTGAAACTCAGGAGGGTTTCTGGTGCTAGGGTAGTGCTGGTAGGCAAGCTCAGGATAAAATCATGGGGTTTTTTGGGTTGTAAAAGGTTATGGAGTCCAACTGTTCTGTCAGCACTGCCAAGCACTTACCCATGTCCCTAAGTGTCACATGCACAGGGCTGTTAAACCCCTCCAGGCACTGACCATCCCTTCAGTGAAGGAATTTTCCTCAATATCCACCCTGAGCCTCCCCTGGCCCAGGCTGAGGCCGTTCCCTCTCCTCCTGTCCCTGTTCCCTGGGAGCAGAGCCCGACCCCCCCGGCTGTCCCCTCCTGGCAGGGAGTTGTGCAGAGCCACAAGGTCCCCCCTGAGCCTCCTTTTCTCCAGGCTGAGCCCCTTTCCCAGCTCCCTCAGCCCCTCCTGGGGCTCCAGCCCCTTCCCAGCTCCATTGCTCTCTTTACACCCAGCAATTCTCCCACTCCAGTTTAATTCCTGATGAATTCCCAGTTCAGCTCTGCCCTGCTCCTGCTCCAGCCCCAGTCCAGAACTCTGGATCTGACACTCAGCCACCCCCTCAGGGCTCTCTCCAGAGTCTGTCCCTGCAGAGCAGCCCAGGCTGAGGATGTGCTGCAGCTCCAGGTGCCACTGAGCACACGGGAGGTTCACACTCAATCATGTCCTTGGTCTTCTCTAATCTCTATTTTTAACTCACCCCCAGAGAAGCAGAAGGCTGAAGAGCTCCTACCAAACAAGGTGGAGAGGTTCTGCCCTGTCCCTGCTCACCCCAGCCCTGAGCTCCCCGCCCTGCAGGGCTTTAGACTGGTTCTGAGCAGGACAAGAGCAGGAAAGAGCTCTGCCCTCCATCCCAGCCAAACTGTGGCACAGCCCTTACCTAAAAATCCACACTGCACCCTCAGCCAAGGGGGTCTGGCAAACCAAAGGGCTCCAGTAAACTGATGGAGAAGCCCATTCTCTTCTGAAGCTGTTCATGGAATTGGACTATCCTGGGCTGGAAAAGCCCCACAAGGATCATCCAGAGCAACTGGCCCTGTACAGACACCCCAACAATCACCCTCTGTACATCCCTTAGAGCCTTGTCCAAACACCCCTTGAACCATGGCAGAGCTGCTCCTCACTAAGCCCTGAACTCTGCTTTATTCCAGGCCCCAACACACAGAGCTTGCTCTGAGGAAAATAAAGAAACAAATAAATAAAATTCCCTTTGCTTGTACACAGCAAGAAAGATAATGCCGGTTTGCTGTGGAATAAAAATGCCACCAGTTATTTATCCAGGTGAAGAATTAGGTACTGCACAAGCTAGGAAAGCTCAATGAGAAAGTAAATCCTTAGGATGGAGCACACAGGGAAAAAAAAGATTAATTGATTTGTGACTACAAGGAGGTTTATTCAGAACCATATTTATCACTACAGTGTGTTTGAATTCGGCAGGAACTCCACTCAATTTTCTTCTGCAGCCTTTCTCTGCTGTTCAAGGAAATATATCAGCAAGAGAGAAATGACACTTCATTTTAAGGAGCATCACCTTGCTTTAGAGAATAAACTCTGCTTGGAGCTGCAGCTCTGGGACACCTGCCCAGCTCACAGCCAGGTGGGATCTGGCAGAGTTCCTCAGCTGACAGAACCCAGTGCTTTGCTGCCACAGTGAAGGGACCTGAGATTTACATCCCAATTTGAGCCACTTTTCACCTCAGGGTGCTGAAGATGACAAGTTGCTTGGAGTGGAGGATAGGGGGGAAGGGAAGATGGAGGATGTGCATTTTCCTTTCTGTGCCATCCTCTGCCTCCCTGCCCTTCAGCAGCAGGAGCACCTCTGGGCTGTGCCAGGGACCCTCTGGCTGTGCAGAGCTCAGCCCCAGTGCAGTTTGTCTGTAAAATGCCAGTGGAGGGCTGGTGCAGCTGAGAGCTCAGTCCCATTCCAATCTAACAGCCCAGTTTCTCCCTCAGCACCCCTCTGTGCACAGCAGCCCCAGTCCTTCAGCACCAGGGAAGAACTGTCCAGCTCCTTCATTCCTCCCCACACAGAAAGCGCCCTGCTCTTTAAAGAACTCCCAGTTCACACCTCCAAACTCACCTCCAACACACCTGAACCCTGGGCTGTTCCACCCTGCCACAGGAAAACACCAGAAACAGAGAGAACTGAACCTGGCAGGAGCTGGGCAGGTCCTGAGCTGGGAATTCTCCTGGATTCTGGTTCCCTGATCCTCCTGTCATTCCTCAATTGCCTGTTCAAACACTCATTTGCTCCTATTTACTCACTACAGCCTTAAAATACATACAGATTTCAATACTCTAAAGACAGGTTAATCATTTATTTATTGTTTGCTTCTTATTCAGAGGCCTGAATTACACCATCATTACTTGGAGAGAGGCTCTAACAACCCAAGCTGTTTGTCTAGCACTACTCATTTATTTTTGCATGGCAAAACCATTATTCCCCCCAAAATCAAAACAAGTAAGTAAAATACCCTTGAGCACTTCATCCAATTTTAAAGCAAGAGCTGTGTTAGTCCCCACAAGAGTCAGCAAACAAATTCTCAATTACAGGACAGACCAAGCAATAACTCTGGATCATCTGGCACAGCTCAGGCAACTTGGAATGGAACAGGCCACTGCAGGAACTGGGCTGCCAAAGGCTTGGAAGGAGCAAAGTGAGGGAAAGCTGTTCCCTGTGCATTCCCCTGGGGGGAGGCAGGGGAAGCCCAGCCAGCCCAGGGGTGTTCCAGCTGTGCTGCCCCAGCAGGAGGAAGCAAAAGAGCCCTGGCCAGCTGTGCTCTGGGCTCCCTTCTCCCCACAAACACTCAGCACTCCCAACATCTGTCCCCGCACTGCCTTGCTGCAAACATTTAAAGATGTTTTCCCTTAATTCCCACTTTTCCCTGCTTCTTCTGGAAAATGAGCCATGACACATGAGCCATTTGCAAGTGTGACATTGGCTGTATTTCCATGGCAACTCTCCCCTCTCCATGCCCAGCCCCTGGATGTGCATTCCCAGCAGACTCGGGCTGCAGGCACACATCATTATATTTAATCTGAACAAGTGTGTACCTGAGTTGACTTTATTTCATGAAACTGCACAAGAAATTAAATTTCTCTCACTATTTCCTGCTCTCCTATGCCGGTGTCATTACTTGCAGGGCTCTGCCATTACTTGTTGGCATTTTGCATCAGTACATAATGATACAATATCAGATAATGTTAAGATGCTGAAACCACTCCAAACACCAGACAGCAATTTTCTGCTCAGTTTCCCAATTTAACCTGAATTGATACTACACTGTAAGTCTGCATGAGGTTCTCTAATTAGAGCAGCATCTTGGGCAGCAGCACTCACTTGCATCCTGCCTGTTTGGTCCCAGCCTTGATAGGGCAATTAAGAGGCAGAAGAGAGAATTCTTCTCTCAGATTTGTCCTCATGAACAGCACCAGGTCCTCCCATTACAGCTCATCTTCTGATCCTCCACCCAGCACAGCTCTCAGCCCTCATGAAATCCATTGTGTTTTATAAATTTCACTTCAAATGGACAAGTTTAACTTCCTCTGCCCTGGCAAACACCATGGGATTGTGAGCACACCTCGTGGGGCACAACTCCTGCAGCGAGGCCAGGGCAGCTCAGGAGTTAAAAAGTGCCCAGCAGTGGCACCAGAGGAACTGAGCCCAGCAATTGCCCCTGCACAGGAGGCACAACTTGTGCCCTGGGCAGTGCCCAGCCCTGAACAGGCTGCCCAGGGAGGGGCTGGAGTGTCCCTCAGTGGGGATATTCCAGAGCCACATGGACACATCCTGTGCCCTGTGCTCTGGGATGGCCCTGCCTGAGCAGGGAGGTGGCACCAGTGACCCTCTGTGCTCCCTTCCAGTGTTTCCCCACCTCTCCAAACCACTGGCACACAAAAATCCCCTGTTGACTCAGCTCTGGTCCTTTCCATCCCAGAGGCCACCAAAGAGGTCCCACGGGCTGGCAACAGCAAATGCATGAACAGAACCAAAGGATGGCTGTTCCCTGCCACGGGAGCTGTGCTGAGCCCCAGGAGCCTCCCTGGGCTCTGTGAGCAGGCACAGGGACCCTGCCCACACCTGGGGGATGGCACCAGGTACTGAACCCCCAGGGACTGAGGGAGGAGCTGCTCCAGGATAAATCCTTCTTTCACAGGGATCCATCCCAATTGCTCCACCTGATGAGGAGCAGAGAGCAGTGAAATACCCTCTTAAGTCTTCATTAACCCCTTTTCTCCAGGAAACAGAGCATGAGCTCAGAAAACAGCACAGTTTGGACAAGGCTCTAAGGCAGGGGATGGGATTCTTGGGGCTGGATTTGGATGATCCTTGTGAGTCTTTCCAGCTCAGGATACTCTGTCCAGTGACTTTTATAGTGCTATGGAGAGGACCCACGTCCCTGTGGGGGAACACAAACACAGCCCCACTGCCTCCATGGGGCTGGATCCCAAACCAGGGCATTCTGTGAAGGACTCCATGGGGTGTGATAAAAACCAGTGGGTAAAAAGTGCCTGAAGGAGGGCTGGCAGCATTCTTCCCTCTTGGAAAGCCACTGGCAGGAGCTGCCTTCTGTGCAGCTCCAAGGGCAAATGCAGGAGGAAAGCATTCCCCTGGCAGGTGGAAAGGCAGCAGAATGTTCACATCAGGGACTGAGCTTTTGTGCTGCCTTCAACTGAACTCAGCTGGGGGGAATCCTGCAGCCCAGGAACTCCTTTTAGCTGATGCCTGTGGATAGAAATCCCTGCATTTTTAGTGAAGCCTATGAGGATAGAGAAAATGAACCCATCACTCTCGGTTCTGACTGCCCCATCTTGCAGAAACGGAACCTAAATGAGGCAAAGCCAGGATGAGATGAAAACTAAATAAAGCCAGGATTTGCTAGTTTAAGCTATCAGAGATTCATCTTGCATCTCTCCTCAGGAACACTTCTCCATGCTCACAACGATGCTCGTGGCCAATGAAAAAGTCCATGTGGAAAACATGGAAGTTTAAATCGATATACTCAAAGCAAAGCCACAGCAGTATTTTGTCACATATTTTGTGTGCTCACCTCTCATGCATGGTTTGAGTGTTACCTGCCCAAATATCAGATATGGGGCAATCTGAGAACCTGAATCAGAAATGGCCTCATCGCTGGTGTAAAAAAGTGCCAAATCCCAGCAGGAACCAGAGGCCACACTTGAAATTTAAGCCACCACCTCACACCACACAGAAGTGCCACCACACACTCTATGACACCAATGGATGGTGAAGAAGCAAAACCTTTCCAAAGAGGAGAGAAAAAAGGATTTCATCATGTCTTTCACTCTGACTGGATGTAAGATTTACTGGGTTTTGTGCTGGAGAAGGGGGAAAGATGAGAAAATCACAGAGTCATTAAGGCTGGAAAAGCTGTCCAAGGCCATGGAGTCCCCACCCCAATCCCCACCTTGTCCCCAGCCCAGAGCACTCAGTGCCACTCCAGTCCTTGGACACCTCCAGAGATGGGGACTCCAAACCTCCCTGGGCAGTTCCAGTGCCTGACCACCCTTCCCATGGGGAAATTCCTGGAAATGATGGTGATGTCCAACCTCAGCCTGCCCTGGCCCAGCCTGGGCTGTTCCCTCAGTGTCCCTTTCCACAGGCCAGCACCACCAGGGCAAACACATGGAGTGTCCTGTGCAGATCTGTCCAGGACATCAGGGATGGGAGCATCCCTGTGCACCTCCCCACAGTGCCTGGGGTGCATCTTGCTCCAACCCCTTCCCACCTTTGATGAACCCCACAGATTAGAAGAGCTCCAAGCAAAGGTCTGGAAGCAAATCCCAAAATGCAGAACAGGGGCCTGGGACTACCAAAGCTTTGGTTTCCCATTCCTCTCCCTGCTCTGACCTGAACCTGCAGGTTGAGAGGTTTCACACCTCTTCCAAAACCCAAACCTGGAGGACCTGGGCTGCAACTGCTGAGGCACCACTGAAACCTCCTTTTGGAAAGAAATGGCAAAAAGAAGGAATTTAACCCAAGACTTTCCCACCTGCACTCCAGAGGGGCCTCTCAGGTCACTCTGGCTGAGGGTGAGGGCAGCAGCAGCTCCTTTCTGGGGCTTCCCACTTTAACCCTCTCCAATAAGAAATCATTTCCCTCTAAAAGAAGCTGCTCTAGAGCAATGTTCACTCATGCACAGGACATTAGGACATGGTACAAAACTAATTTATGTGCCCTGCTGGCCACAGAGCCTCTCTGGACACAAACTGCAGAAGCATTTCCACAAGTTTGATCTGAGTTTTTCTAAATAGTGTCAGAAACAGCTGGAAAGCTCTAAACTTTGTTTTTCCAAATGAAAAACTTCATCAAAATGGGCATTTGCACACGGCTGGGGCAGGGCAGGGGAGGTACCATTAAATTTTTCATTCCTGAAAAATCTTCCAACTTTTTCATATTTTAATACTGGGTGCAAATCAGCCCAATTTCTTTTCATTAGAACTTGTTACATTGTTCTTGCTTTCTCTAAAAAATTTCACATGAGAAAAAGAATTCCCAACAAGCTTTAATTTTAATTGATTCCTATTCAACCCAATGAGGTCATGCATGTTTAATTATCATCATCCCTATTACAGACAGAAAATCAACTTCCTCTGATGTTGCTATGCTAATTATCATCTCATTTGTTTAGCAATGGCATCACACAACTGATGGAGATGAGAGAAAACAAAGAGCAAAAAGACCTGTACAGAACATTGCAAACAGTGGCCAGGACTCAGCAAAGTCCTGCATGGATCACATCCAGCACCATTTAGAGATTCCTTTTTGCTCTCCAAGGATTTTGCCACACTGAGCTTTCAGTGAAATAAAGAGGAAAACCAGGATGAAAATATCAGCCCAGTCCTGGAAGTGCTGGGAATGGAGGGGAAGAGGAATTAAAAATGAGGCTTAGAAAGGGACAAAGTGTTTGTGAAATTCAAGGCTGCTCCAGCTCAGGTCTCTCAGACTGGGAATGAAACACAGAATCCCAGAATGGTTTGGGTTGGGAGGGCCATTAAAGCTGATCAATTCACTCCTGCCATGGCAGGGACACCTTCCACTGTCCCAGGCTGCTCCCAGCCCATCCAGTCTGGCCTTGGGCACTGCCAGGGATCCAGGGGCAGCCACAGCTGCTCTCCACCCTCCCCTGCTCTGGGCACATTTCTGTAAATCCCTGGCAGCACCAGCCCCTCATCCCTCTGCCAGTCTGTCCCTGGGAAGTTCCCAGCTGCCTGGCAGGGATGGTCACTTTTCCTCCTGATGATGCTCTTGCTCCAAGACTTCAAAAGTGAGCTGGGGTCATGTCTGAGAGTAAACAAAGCCAAGCCAAGACCTGCAGTGGACTGGAAATGCTCCTTTTCCTCACAGGGAGGGTAGGTAACTTGATGCTAATCTCTGCTCCAAGCAAGTGTAATCCTTCTGCATCCCAATAAATTGTGGCATCCACAAGTACAGCTCCAGCACATCAGTGCAGTGATGTGTGTGACCCAAAATAAGAACACGAGGACCAGGAGGCTGCTCTCCAAAGCAGCTGGGTGTGCAGAGCACTGCAGTGCTTATTAGGTTCGTTTAAGTACCAAATTATGCAAAGAGTGGGAGGAAAGACTGATGAAACCATAATCTGATCTCCTGCTCCAAGTTTAACCTTAGCTTGGCAGCTCTGTCTGCCTCTATGTTTATTTTTAATTTAGTAATGCTCGGATGATTTATTTCTATATTAAAGCCTATTCCACAAAAGCTGAAAAAGAAACGACTGCAGGAGAAGCAAATTCCCCCTCACAACTGAGACAAAGCCACTTGTGCAGGCCCACAGGAATTTGGGCTGATTTATGGGCAGCTTGGCCAAGGGAAGCACTGCTCCCTGGAAAGAAGCACTCAGACTACATTGTTTTCCCTGCTCAAATGGAGCACGTGGCTCTGCTGTCAGGCCTGAGCACTGCTAGGGCTGCTCAGTCCCCGGAAATCCTGGACAGCACTGATGGAAGGTGTGGATGGACATCAGCCTGGTGCCACAGCCCACAGAAACTGCTAATCCAGTCATATCCCAGTTCCCATGAATTCCCAAGTGATTTTTCCTAGAAATAACTGAAAGTCCCCATCCCCAAATTAGATTGAACAATCCAGCAAAGCAGCCATCTGCCTCCCCTCTCTCCTCACTCCTGCTCCAAAAGGAACAGCAAGTTCTCCCCTCCTTCCTTCCCACTTTATTTTTAGAGCATCATCAGCCAGAGCTCAGCTCCCCATCCTTAACACTGCATCTTGTGTGCTTCTCTCTCCTTCCAAACATGTTTTCTTCCAGCAGGAATATTCTAGTAGACACCAGACATTTGTTGACCAGTGGACAGAACGCTTTGCAACACAAAGAAAATATCTTGTGGATTAGACAGACCTAGATCCTGAAAATCACTCTGAGGAAGGGGAAAAATATATCCAGCAGACTTTGTCATCTAAAAAAAAACCCCAGATTTTTCATTTTGTTCCATCTCAGAAAAGTGACAAAGCCATGATTGCCCACATACAAGTGCAGCTGCCTACGGACAGAGAGAAAATACAGAACTCAGAGCTCCTGGAGTTTGTTTATTTTCTGCTTTGGAGATGATACCCACACAGCTGTCAACTGAAGCAGAGAGATAAGCCTGAAGACAGGGCTGATACAGCTCCCAGGAAATGTTCCCATCCCTTTCCTTTGCCAAGAAAGAAGCAGGAATGCACTGAGCCATGCCAGTTCCCTGGGAAGGACAGGGACACTCAGAGGAGCTCTGTGAGGCTGATGGGAGGACTGAAGCATCTCCCCATGGACACAGGCTAGGAAAGCTGGGGCTGTGCAGCCTGGGGAAGAGGAGGTGGTTGGAGACCTGCCAGCACTTCCCAGGGTCTGGAGGAAGCCAGAGAGGGACCCTGCATCAGGAACTGGAGAGACAGGACAAGGGGAATGGGTACAAAGTGCCAGAGGAGAAATTTGGGTTAAAGATAGGGAATAAATCCTTCCCTGTGAGCAAGGTGAGGCCCTGGCACAAGGTGCCCAGAGCAGCTGTGGCTGCCCCTGGATCCCTGGACATGTGCAAGGCCAGGCTGGACAGGGCTGGGAGCACCTGGGACAGTGGAAGAACCAACAGTTTGATTCCTCTGGGAAATGCCAACACACAGGAAGAGCAGTTTTTAACACTCCCATTTTCCGGCACCAACTACTCCATCCCAGCCTGCCTTATTGTCCCTTCCAGTGCACACAGCCCAACAGGGAACTTCCCAGTTCCTCCAAACTTGGAGCAAAATACATCAGCTGCATCCTCAAACTTCCTCAGTGCCAGCCTTTGCTTCTGCCTCTGTTTTGGCAGCTAATGTTCTTGACACATTTAATGGTTCAACTGCAGTCCCACTCAGGACTGCCACAGTTTCAAAATCTGATGTGGCACCTTCCCTGAAGCCTGCAGTTCTCTGAGTTTTTCGTTCTGCCTGCATGGAGTTTGTACCATGAGGAATTCACAATTCCTTGGCACCCTGCCTTAGCTGACTTCCCACACCTAAAGAAAAAGTTGTGTCATTGCAGTAGGAAAAAACAGAACTTTCCCCTAAAAAAGAAGCCAGACCCATGGGATCACATGGCCATTAAATCCCATTTGTGGAGAATCTGGGAAAGCTGTCAGCTCTCTCCTCCCAGGGCCTGACAGGAGCAGCAGCATTAACCATGGAGCCCAGGAAGGCAATCAGGGATGCACATCTGTCTGGGATTGATGGCTTCTCTAACTGCCAGGAGAACAGAGCTGTGCTGCCAGTGCCAGGGCTGGGGACAGCAGGGACCAATGCCTCTGCAGGCATCAATCCCTGCTAGCAGAGGGAAGAGCTTGTTCCAAACAGTCCCAGTGGTGACTTTGGGAAGGACTGACAGAGCAAACCTGAGCCTCCCTCCCTGCAGGCACTGAGGAACCTCTGTGGAGGCTGCTCTGGATGTGGGGCCCACCGTGTGCCACCTTTCCCCAACCACCAAACCTTCCTCCTAAGCCCAGGTCTTCCATTCAGACCTGTTTGTGGCAGCTACAGAACTCTGAGGTCTTGTGGCAGCATGCAAAAACACTGACAGATGTTCACCTGAATATTTCATGTCTTTTTCTTTTCCTCCACCAAAGTACTTTTTCCTGAAGGGAAAGCACAGAGAATGCAGGAAGGAGGGGGAAGGACACACCAAGCTGGATGTCACCCCACCAGCCAGAGCTGTGGGCTGTGCTGGGGTAATGCCCAAATACCTGCAAATTTAAACCTGGCCTAAAGAAGGGAGGGGATGGGCTGCAGGGCACATGAGCCCAGAGCAGACCCAGCCCCTCAGCACACCCAATTTCCCTGTTCCCTGTGGCAGCCCCGTGTCCCCAGGCATTAATGGGAGCAAATCCAGCACGAGTCAGAGCCAGCCCAAGCCAAGTGCTCATTAGCAAGGACCTGCTCGTGTTCTGAGCAGCAGAGCAGCTACAAGGCACCAGGGATGTGAGCACAGTGTTCATTAAGCACCACGGGACCCACACAGGGCACGGAGCTGCCTCAGCTGTCACAGCACAGCCTCAGCCAGAGCTGCTCCAGCCTCCCCTGGAACAGAATTTCACTCTGCCCAGGGTCTCTCAGGACTGCAAGCACAAGGGTTTCTCATTTGGAGAGCCCAGAAATCCTAATGAGCTCTGAGGACTCCCCCCAGCTCATGGTTAAATCCCCTGAGGCAAAGCTGAGGGGGAGCAGGGATGAGCTGCTGCTCCCCTGTAAATGGGGAAGAACTCCTACAAATGGGCTTCTGTTGCAAGGCAGCCCAGAGCCAGCCCCAGGTACATCATTTCCAGGCACTGACAGGATGTGGAGCCTCAAAAAACAGCAACTGAAACACGTTCCTGGATGATCTCACTTCCATATTGATGCCAAAAATCCCCAGGCAGCAGGGCAGTCCAGCAGTGCTCAAGCTGGGCTTTGCAGGAGCCC
>VRYO01000577.1:3670999-3691869 GCA_009812075.1 Sialia sialis | reverse complement strand
TGTCCCAGCCCCGGTCACCGTGTCCCCTGGCCGTACCTGATGGGCAGGGAGGGGTCCCCGGCGTCCCACCAGTCCTTGGGGGGGCTGATGTACATGCACCACAGCTCCCAGCTGTAGCCGTGTGCCGAGTTCTCGTAGCGCTGCACCTCGAAGTTGTCCTGCTTGATGTTGTCGATGGAGGGCAGGATCACCCTCTTCCTGTTCTCCTGGATCCGGGAGAGCACCGGCTCAGCCCTGGGGGGAAGCACAGCCAGGCAGGGTCACTTCACTGCAGCTCCCATCCCGCTCCTCCCCAGGATCCCATCCATCCCTCCCCCGGCAGTGGAAGCCATTCCCTGTGTCCTGTCCCTCCATCCCTTGTCTGAAGTCCTCCTTCAGCTTCCTTGGGGCTCCCTCAGTAACTGGAATCCACCCAGAGCCTTCTCCTTTCCAGCTGAACAACTCCCTCTCTCTCAGCCTGTCCTCACAGCACAGGTGGCCCAGCCCTTTGTGTTCCTCCTCTGGACCCACTCCAACAGCTCCGTGTCCTCCTTGTGTTGGATAAAACCTGGTGCACAGGCTGGGAAGTCTGACTGGAAACCTCTTCTGTAAAGCAAGGCCAGGAAGGGTGTGCTTGCTTCAAACCACTCTTGAACTAGCCCAGACTTCTCCCAGATCCCAAAACAAGATACGTTCTTGAAGGCAGGACTGCTTGAAGGGTCTTTTTAACTTGGGATGCAGTTTGATGACTCTATAGGTAAAAAATTAATCAGTGGGACATGTTCAGAACATGGGGGCCTCACCTCACCCTCAACTCTGCAGCTCTAGAGGCACCGAGTGCCCTGGGGTCAGTCTGCCCACACCAGGGGGGATTTGGGGGATCTGGTACTGCCAGTGCCTCCAGTAACAGCAGCAGGTGGGAAAGAGGGAGAGTCAAGCCCACACTGCAGAAATGCCTCCTCTGCATCCCTAAAAAAGAGCTTCTACAGCTCAGTCAATGGGAGCACCTCAGTGAATCAGGTGTGAGGATTTAGTGACCAGAGAGAGGAATGTTCAGCTGGGAATACAGATCCCCACATTACAAAGAGCTCCTAAAATACCCCCTTCAGCTGCATTAAAAATTCAGCTGTCATTAAAAAGGATTCAATAGCTGTGAAGAACTTTGCCTTTAACAGCTGCAAATTGGGCTTTTTTGGTGGTTGTTACTGTGTTCAAATTCAACACAAGTTTAGCTTCCTCCACCTCCACTTTTCTAAACATGGACCATTTACTTTTACACTTGGTTAAAGGAAAAAAAAAATCCCTTTCAGGCTCCTGTCACGACATAGATTCAAAATTAAGCTGCTTGAGCTCAAATGTTTTGAACCTCTCTGAAAAAAAACCTTATTAAACACCTTTTGCTGCTTCTGCACCTCTGCTCTTATTCCCAGCAGCAGAGGAAACAAATCAATGCAAAACATCTTCCCCTCTGGGAACCAGCAAAGGGCACAGAAGTGGGAATCACTTTCTCCTTCATTCCCTTGCTGCCTGGGCTTTTTTTAAACTTGCAGGAATTACTTAAGGCTATGGGAATGAGAAATCATCCTGAAAAATATAAACAGGGAGCAGGCAAAGGAAGGAACAGAGAAGGAATAGAGAAGGATTACAAGGAACAAGGGCAAGGAAAAGTTTTCCTTGTCTGCTCCCATCACGCCATTCGATGCAGAAGGAATCCTGGAGAAGAATTAACAGGACAGACAGAGGATTTGTGTGTCATTCTCTAGGGCTGTGTCATTCTGTAGGGACACGTTCCCCTGGTCAATGCCCCCCTGCCCAAGCCCTGCACCTACCAGCCAGCTGTGAACTCCACATGTGCATCGAAGAAGCCGGTGACCTGGCCCGTGGCAGCTTTCCAGCCCTCGATGCGTGCCCGGATCAGCCCTTCCCTCTTCTGGTTCCTCACCACCTTCACCAGCCCCGGGTAGCGCTTGTTCACGTACTCCTCCAGCGGTGCCTTCAGCTCCTCTGGGGACAAGGACAGAGCCGTGGGACAGGGACACAGCTCCCCCAGCACAACCCCACCCTGGCAGGGACTGCAGCAGGATTGCTGGGCTAGCACCCCTGAGCCCATTGGGAGGGACACAATGCCCTGGTGTCCATCCATGGACTGAGCACAGCCCACACTGAGAGGTGCAGGGTGGCCCAGGATGCTGCTGCTGGCCAGAGAGGAGCCCAGGCCACCTCAGAGGCCAAGGGCAGGGAGGGGAGCTTACACCCCTCTGCACTAAAGGAAATGGAACTGAAACACAAAGTTAGATGCCACCCGTGGACAGCAAACAGCACTCTGAACTCCTGATGGAGGTGTGAGTGAATGCACTGCTAAAAATGCTGCAAAACCCACCCAAAGTGACTCAAACTACATCAAAACCATGTCTGAGCTTCACTGCCCTCTTCATTCAGCCTCACTACAGCTTGGGCATTTGCTGTTTGTTTTGACACCAGAAAAGTTGAAATTCCCCTTGCTTTTATGAGGGGATGAAAGGGACTCTGGCTTTCAGAAGATCCTCCCATCATGTATCTCGTGTTCACTGCAGTTCATTTCCCTCTGCTGCCCAGGCCTGTGTGTGCAGTGCCTGAGACCCTCAGGGACCTGCAGCCCTCACCAGCACAGAAATCCTCCAGAGTACAAGATTTCAGCATAAAAGACACAGAGGGCTTTGAAGGTAGAGGCAGATGGAAGGTTACAACAAAGGATAAACAGGAGTGTGTTCTTCCAGCCCTTTGGAAAAGTTCAAGAGAAACCTTGGTCCTTTCAGTGCCTGTTGCACCAGCTCAGTGCACAAAGGTGTGCTGGAGAGAGGAGCTCTAAAAGCTCAGCAAAGCCACTGGGCACCAACACAAACTCTCAACACCATGAAAGCAGTTCCTCAGAGTATCTTTCATCCCTATGAGGCTTCAGACAGCAGAAAATTAAGATATGATCCATGACCTCAAATTGTAGTCTACTACCCTTCACTGCACTCTCTCTCTCTCCAGGACAGAAAATAAAGAGGGGAAAAAAAAGCCACCATTAATCATCCACATGATCAAATCCTCGAGACACACAAGCACACATGGGGTCCCACATGAAGGAAACACACAAGGAGAGCAAAGGAGTAAACAGCAAGTCTCATCTGCTTTGAAATCTTCAAAGGAAAAGGATTATCTGTTCCCTTCCCTGCCACGCCTCCTTCCAGGCACAGCAAATGTGCTTTCTCCACACTGCCTTTCTGGGATGCTTCCCCTCACAGCTCCATTTCCCCAAAGTCTCCTTTCTCTTTTATGCTGAAGTGGGAATAAAAAGAATAAAGCAAATGAGCCCCTTCCTCAATTCAAAGCATCTGCATCGCACACATCCATAACTCAGCAACTTCCATTTCATGCTGAGCCACTCAGAGCAAAACCAGGGTTTTATGGAGACAACAACTCTCCCAAATGGTTTTAAGGAGAAAAAGACACCGATTTTTTTGACAGATGAAGCCACATAAGCACAGCACTTGGCATCTCACGTGGCTTTGGCAGCAGGTAAGTCATTAATGCAGCGGACCACTGCACCACGGAGTGATTAAAACAACTTTCACATTGGAGATGGAATCTCAGCAGAAGGAAAACAGGAGAACTCCCCTGGGGAGTTGTCTGAGCAGCTCAAAGCAGAGCAAAGCTCCAGTGAAACAGAGGAGCTGTAATGTCCCAGCTCACAGCAGCACAGGGCCAGCCCTGAGAGACCCCTGTGCCCACCCTGCTGTGTGACAGCAACTCCTCAGAATGTCCCCAGGCAGCCACAGCCACTCCTGTCCTGTGCCCTGGGTGCCACAGGGGCACAGTGATCTGCTGGGAGCACGGGGCCAGAGCAGCACCTGTGCAATGGCACCTGGGAGGTGGCAGGTGCCATGGCTGGCACCTCTGTGACTCTGGTCACTGGCAGAGCAGGGCCTGTCCTGCCCACAGCGGGAGACACAGGTGTCCCCACGGGGCTGCTGCCAACTGCAGCAGCACTCCAGAGACACAGCCCATGGCTGAGCACACAGCTTTTGGGGAGAAGTGACATTGCTTCCATACCTGAGTGGCCCTAATGGAGAGGATGGCACTGAGCTGGGCCAGCCTCACCCTTCTGATCGTCCTGTAGCTCTGGGAGGAGAGAGCACAGAGCACAGCACTGCTCTGATAGCATGAGATACATCTCTGCACTCAGGAGGGGTGGGCTCTCTATTTCATTTCCCAGAGCATCCAGAAGCGCATGAGTGGAAAATCCAGTGCTGGGTAACAAAAGTGAAATGCCAGTCTCCAGGAGTCCCAGAATGGTTTGGGATAAAGCTCATCTCATTCCACCCCTTGCCATGAGCAAGGACACCCTCCATAACCCAGGGTGCTCCAAACCCTGTCCAACCTGGCCTTGGACAACTCAATTCTCTAAAAAGCTCCTATTCAAGAACCCTCTGAGCCCTGGCCCAGGTTCCCCCCTTGTCAATGAGCAGGGCTGATGTGGCTGTGTGTGTGGAAAAGCATCAGTGGGAACCCAAGTGTCTGCAAAGCTGCCCTGGCACAGCTCCTCTGCTCCTGGGGATGCTGACCCTGTGGGACCAGATGTGCTTAAACCTCTGGAAACAATCACTGACTCACAAATCTCATCCCAGTCCAAGTCAGGTGAAGTTATCCCTGATTTTACCCACGTTTCCCTCAGTCAGCAGTCACTGAGTGCCCTGCACTGTCAGAACAGGCACAGGACTGCAGAGCTGCTGCTGACCTTGAAGCTGTTCACCTGTCCCATCAGCCCAGGAAATGTTTCCTCCCCAGCTGAGGCACCTTCACAGCAGGTCCCAGCTCCACCTGCAAGGTTGGGAGGCCTGGAACAGAATGCCAGGGATTTGTGACTTGCACTGAGGGACAGCAGCACAGAGCAGCTGTCACACAAAGCGTCAGCCTGGATCCGTTCCACACGAACTACAGCAGGACAAAGCATCTCCAGGTCAGGGAACTCAGTGCCATTGCCACCTCTGCCTGGCATAGGCCTGGCAGTGAGAACATCCACGACATCCTGAGCCAGGATAACCAGCCTGGTGCTCAGAACCTGGGACTCCAGATTCACAGGAGGTCAGGAGCCAGGAGGGGAGCAGAGCAGTGACCCCAGCTCCCAGCATCCTCCCCACCCAGAGGAGCATTGCAGTGGTGGATCCACGGGGGCTGCACAAGCAGGAATTCACTGCAATCCAACACTGCCCTGGAGCCTGGAGACTCCTTTCTCTCCTGAACCCCATGGCTCTCCTCCCACACACACTCAAGCCAGCTGGAGCCTCCCTCAGAGCACACCCCCAGCACCCCTGTTCATTCAGATGCAGTCTGGGATGTCACAGTACAAGCTGTGCCAAATGTAGAGGAAAAGCCCGGCTGGGACAGAACCCACCTGGGAAAATTCAGGGTTGGTCCTGATGGGTCCCTGCCCAACTGCAAGAAGCCAAATAAGATCAACAGGAGGCTGGAGAGCCAGACTTTAGACCAATCACAGGAGCTTAGAAAGATACATTTACGAGGTTATAAAAACTGTTTGAAACAAATAAACGCTTTGGTCGCATTTGGTCAAATCTCAGGTGTGTGCCTGTGTCTCTCTCAAGGGGCTCGGGGACATGACACCAACACTGGGAGGGTTGAATCTCTGCTGTTTTGTGAGCTGCTTCCTGACAAGATTTGCAGAGAGAAATGCTTCTGAAAATGCCAAAAGGTTCAATTATCAATGCTGCCTTTTGTTCTCCATTTGTCCCTATTGATCTTCCCTGAAGGGCAAGTGCAAGGAACTGAATGCAATGGACCTGTTGCTCCATTAAAAACCCCAGCTGCAATGACTTATGTTATCTATTACAAATTATTTTGTCACCTACACGAGCTGGGAAATGGGACT
This sequence comes from Sialia sialis, assembly GCA_009812075.1. NCBI lineage: Eukaryota > Metazoa > Chordata > Aves > Passeriformes > Turdidae > Sialia > Sialia sialis. Next base: position 3,685,979 of record VRYO01000577.1, on the reverse strand, counting down.
GCCCGGGAAATGGAACCACCTGATGCCAAGGAAAGTAACCCTAGCACAGACATCAGCCCAACTGCAAGCACAGAAACATCCACTGCTCCATCCCCTGCCCAAATGCTGCCCAAACTCTCCACATCCTGTGGTAGTCCCAGAACTAAAGGCAGGAACTGGCTGTAGTCCCACAGAGAAAAGGAGCAAAGACCAGCAGCACCAGAGAAGCCCAAGGATTACCAAGAGCTGGGAATTCCTTGTGCAGCATTGGCCAGGTGGTCTTTGGGAGAGGACCACACTCCTAAGGAAAACACCCCAGTGTGTGCCAGGCTCAGCTGGGTGGGAAAAGCCTGCAGAGGACAAGGTGTTATCAGAAACACTGCAGGGGTCAGGGCTGACAGAGTTCCAGTGCCATGGGAGACCCCAGCACCCTTGTCCCACATCCTCACCTGCCTCAAACTCCAAAGCCATCAGGGCTGGGATTTCTGCAAGAAATCATTAGAACAGCTCCTTCAACAGTCAGTAAATAAATGTGAACATTTTTCAGGGAAACTCAGAGCCAGGGGAGTCTCTGAAGCTTTTTACCTGCAGCTGGACAAGAGGAAAGTGTGACATGGGGAGTAGGGGGATGAAACAGTTCCCGCAGAGAACTGGTGCCAGTCAGGGCATGCAGCTCAAGCAAAAGAGAATCACAGAACACCCTGAGGTGGAAGTGTCAGGAAAATTAATCCACAAACACCAGAGGCTTATGTCCATAAAGGAGACAGAGAAGTCCTTTTACTTTATTTGAATAAAGAGGCCATGGGGCATTCCCCTGGGATCCCTCCAATTTTGGGAGGACTCACCTCCCTTTTTATCCTATTTTCCTAATCACATTTCCCTCTCTATTTCCCCATGGGCAGAGGTATTTGAGAGGCACAAACTTCCCAGAACGCCTGATACCTGAGATTCCCCTCTAATGTACAACCCTCCCTTTTAATTTTTAATTCTTATAAAATTCATGGTTTTTCTCCATTGCTTCTTTCATCCTTCAATATCCAATTTAATTTATCAGCAAACCTGCAGTTTGTTTGTAAAGGCAAATATCTTTTTTTTCCATTCATCAATCAGTTTCTTTTATCTCTCAGTGCTGGTTTTATCTACCAGCAGACCCACAGCTTGTTTGTAAAGACAAATCCCTCATTCCTCTCAGAAGGGATCCTGGATCCCAACTCGTGCCCTGCACAGCCACCCCAAGCTCAGCCAGTGCACAGAGCCCCAAAGGCTCGGAGCTGAGCACCAGTGGGACAGCCCAGCTCCAGCTGAACACCCATCCATCCATCCTCAGGCTGGAATATTCAGCACTGGGAAAGGCTGGGATGTGACTCAGCTCCTCGCAATTCCCCTCTGAGCACAAACACCCAGACAGCTCCCGGGAGAGAGGCACGGCCACTGCTGCAGTGAGCAAAACAAGCAGGGGATCCCTCGAGTCCCAGGAATTTACAACGCCGAGGCAAATTACAACCCTGAGCATGTCTCCCCTGGTGCAGCCAGCTCCTTTGTGCAGCCTTTTATCCAAAGGGTTTCCTTTGCTTTTCAAAGAGATGCTATCCCAGATTAAAAACGCTAAAACACACAACAACTAAAAAAAAAAAAATAAAGCAGGTGATGATTAAGCAACAGGCTCAGACAAAGTGTGCAGCTGAGATAACACAGCATCTCAGGGGCACGTGGCTGCATCCTTCAGCAGCCTGGGAACCTTGTTATCACTCCCAAACACAACCTGCACACTGCCTTTGGAATCACAGCCCTGCAACAAGCACAAACAAAAGCAGCCTCCAAGAGTCTTTATGAAGTGTAATGTGCAGCTCAGGGGAGAGGGGGTTCAAACTACAACTCCCCAAGCTTTTTCCTTCAAGGAGGGATTTTTTTTTTTCTCGTTACAATACATTGGCATCTTTTATCTATTTACAGCTCAGACATAAAGCATCAGAATGCCGGCGTTCATTAACTTTAATCTCTCACTGCACACTTTTGTCTTGTGCCGTGCTGTTGTACAACAAAGCTGAGAGTAGGGAGTGTCTAATGAGGCTTCAGCAGCTCTTTGTTCCAGCCTGAAAACCTCAAACCTCCCAGCAGCACCAGGCTCTGCTCCTGGCTGTGTCACAGCTCTCCTGGAGGGCACAGAGCCAGCTGGGCAGGGCAGGTGGCTCTTGCCTCTACCCCTGGGGCTAATATTAAAACTTGAGTTGAAAATCTCTGTTAATATTTGGTGCTTTGTTCTTCAGTCACCCACATTTGCTGTGGTTCCTCTTCCTCCCAGACAAAACCCACACAAACCCCAGGCAGGGACTGTGCTGAGCTTTCAGCACCTTCCCCAAAGCTGCTCCTGGTAACCCAGGGGACAGCAGAGCTCTGGGCTTGAGCTCCCTGGAGTCAGACTTCTCTCAGGTGACACAGCTGAGCCCACAAAGGCTTTTCCTGGGCTACAGCCACATCCCCACATCCCCATCCCTCTCTCCCACACAGCTGCTCCCACAGACGCTGAAGAAATTCCTTCTTGTTCAATCACAGCCTCCAAAGTCACACCCACACAGCTCCATCCTCTGCTTAATCCTCCAGGCTTCATCTCCAAATCTGAGAGCTCATGAGGAACTATTTTCCTGTAATTATTTTCCTGTAGAAGCCAAATCTATTTATTATGATGACTTTGTTTGCAATATCCAGAGCATCAGCTCTGCAATGTTGCTATTGCTGCTCAAAATTATTGCCTACCATTAGTGGGAACTCTGTGACAATGTTATTGCCATTAATAATTCCTGGCTGTCACTGCAGCTCCTCAAGGATGCTGAGAAGGGAGCACATGGTCCCAGAGATAGGTTCTGGCTTGTATCATTTCTTTTACATGAGAAAAGTAGATTATTACACGCTTGGGAGGAGCTCTTCATAAACATCTGCCAAGTTACCTCATTATCTACCTTCAAATCTCTCCTTAAAAATCTCATTTGTTATGAGGCCTGCAAAGCCTCAGCAGCAGAACACTGGCATTATTAACTCACCTTCCCAGCTGATGGCACCTCAGTCCCCATCCCACTCTCCTTGTGTACCTCCATCCCAATGTTTCTGAGGACAGAACTCCTCAGGGGTGTTCAACCCTCAGCACAGCCCATCATGAGGGACCCTGGACACCCCTGATTCCAACCAAAGCACCCCTGGGGTGGGATGCAGCCCAGGTGTGCTAGGAGACTGGGGTTTTCCCACCTTGTGCCCAGGAGTTTGAACTTGTCCATCAGTTGTGCTCATTTCCCTGGTGCTGTACAACACTCCAACACAACCCTGGCAGGGGTGGCACTGGATGGGCTTTAAGGTCCCCTCCAACCCAAACCTTTCTGGGATTCTGTGAAACCCCAGAGCTGGAAGTGCTTGAACAGAGTCCAAGCTTTGGGCAGCCCTCTGGCAGCCCTGCCATCCCCAGCCCAGCAGTGACAAACCCCAGTGGTGCCCTGCAGCCCCACAGTGGGTACAGGGATTCCATCCTGATCCTCACTGCCAGCTGCAGCCCTGGCCTGTGCAAGAGGCAGATGCTTTTGGAAGGATTTGTTTCACTGTCCTGTGCCTTTCCAGTGTCTCCAGAGCATCTGGCTCCCTACCAGTCTCACAATGAATGAGGAAGAGGCTGTTCAGAAGCACATCCTTTGTGCACAGCAACGAGGGGAGAAGCTCAGTGATTATCACCAGTGGTTTCTCTTTCAAAGAGTTCTTCTCTTTACCCCATTAATAGGATAAAATTTGGAGAAGGAGCCTCTCATTCTGGTATTTCAAGCCCTCCAAGTGCTGGGCACTGTGAGATACCCCAGCAGCTCCTCACCTGCACATCCCCTTCACCAGCCAAGTGGTTCCAGCTCTGAATTCCCACAGCTTCACCATGGACACCATCCAAACTTCTGCCCTGGAGCTGCTGTGATTCCCACCAGCTGAGGAGCTGCCCTCCTCATTCTTTTACTGGTAATTAGAACTCATCAGCTTTCTGTGGTGCTCATTACTGTGGTGTTTGAGTGCCTATTTTTACAGCCAGAACAGCTCGCTGTGCACCAGCTCCTCTCCTCACAGACAGACAGCAACCTCTCAGCTCCCTCTGGAAATGAGCTCTCCACATCCTGCACCCTGCCCTGCTCTTCCCTCCAATCACAGCATCCACGGCATTCCTTGATTAATTTTTTTCAAATAACATTGAAAGGATGAAAATGCAGCACAACCAAAGAAGGCAGTAAACAAAGTCACTTAACTCTTTGCTGTCCTTCACAAAGGTTTTAACTGCCCTGATTACCTTGTCCTGGTGGATATTGGGAGAAAAAAAGACCTTGGAAGAAGTTGAGTCTGAAAATGCTTCCTGCAGTTCTGTTTTATCAAAAGTCAGAAGGGGAGGAATGACAACAGTGACTGAGAGCAGGTGGAACCAAAGGACCCTCGTGTGTAATGTGAGAAACCAAACATCCCCCCCAGGCTGACCTGGACAGGAAACAAGGGGCTCTCAGAGCACCAGCCATCTATAAAGCCTGGGATGGTATTTTACAACAGGGAGACATCTCAGTTAACACCCCTGGGAGGTGCCAGAGCAGAAATCCCTCTGGGCTCCAGGCTCTTGTCCTGGCAAATATTTAGAGCTGCATCTCTGCAACAACTGAAGTGTTCTTATCAGAAACAAGGATACCCTGAAACCAGAGCTCCTGGATGGTACTGAAGGGAAAGGACCCATGGCTCTCTGGTTTCCTTCACCTTCCAGCTCTCAGCTATATTTTCAAACACCAACACTCTCAGATTTAACTGTGGTTTTATCCCGTTCCTCAGCAGAGAAGCTGCAGAGAACTTTGTGCCAGCAGCACACTCACCCCCCTACCTCTACCCCAAGAACCCTGCAGGAGATTCCCAGAAATGCAGCCCCTGCTGGTGAGCTGGGGGCTGCCAGTGCTGCTCACCCTCGTCGCTGTTGTCGTCCACCAGGATGATCTCCTTGAGCAGGTGGGCAGGGGTGTGGTTCACAGCGCTGTGCACCGAGCGCAGGATCACCGACAGCGCCTCGTTCACAAAGATGAAGATGATGGAGATCTGGGGCAGGTCCTTCCCGTATTTCAGCTCTTTGCACCTGCAACACGAAGGGCAGAGAGAGACGTGGGGTCAGCAGAGCTGAGGGCAGCATGTCCAGCCAGACGTGGAAAATCCCCAGGGCTGCCACCTCCCAGCTCTGCACTGCCTGCAAATCCATCAGATCCATCAGATCACTGCTGCTGGAAGAGAAAAAGCAAAGCAGAGCATCCCCAGGCTCAGAGAGCACACCCAGAGCTCACCTCACCTGTGTGTGTGGGCAGATAAGCAAGAGTGGCCCATGGAACACAGCAAATGCCTCTAGCAGTTCCAGGGAAACTCCCCAGCCCCACTGCCCAAGATTTACAGGTGCTCAGAAGTGAGCCTTGTTCTTAAACAGTGCTTGGGGATTTTCTTCCCATTTGCTTTGGAAAGAAATGAGTATAAAATGAGCCTTGGTTAAATAGTGTCAATAAATGTTTTTGCTCTCTCAGCAGATACTTCTGAGCAATTCCTGTCTCTGAAGCAGTGTTGTGACCTGGTGTCTTTGCACTCCATGGCCAGAATAGTTAAACCCAAACCCCTGTTACCACTTTCCTGGTTTCAGGAATCATCCCTTAACTTGGGCAGAGTTTGGGGCTGGATCTCTGCTCACACAGACTTCAGAGCAGGACAGAAGCAGGAGCTCCCAGGTTTCCACCAGCACCACCCCTGGTAAGCAGCAGGTCCATGTTCCATGGATACTCCAGAGCTGGAGAGAGGGACAGCCATGGAGCAGGGCTGGGGCAGCTCCAGGGGAAGGGGTGTTCCAGGTCACCCCAGCTCTCCAGGGAGCACAGGGACACAGATGTTGTTTCCCTGCCATGTTTCATCTCAACCAGATGCCTCCTCTACACAGAGCAGCTGTGGAAGGCAAACAGGAGCTCTTAAACCACCTCCAACAGTTTAATTCAACTCTCCAGCTTCCCCAGCAATAGATCCACGTGGAGTAAGGATGGAAGGAGCCTCCCTGCCCCCTCCCCACTCCATGACAGATTAGCCACAGAACAGGGGTTCCCAGAATTACAATGAGTGTGCACAGACCAAACCCTGCCCAGATAAGCAAAGGAAGACAAAAGGCAGTGACATCGCAGCAGCTCCTCAACTCCCCAGCAATGCCTCTGCCTTTCATTGTCCTGGGTGTTTCTTAGGCAACAGCAGGCATTCTTCAGACTCCAGATGAGACTTGGGAGACAAAGATTTCCACAGAAACAGTTTTCTTTATGAATCTTCTTTAGTAAAACAAGTTTGCTGAGTGAAAACATGGTTGTGTTTCTTGATTTAATTATTGTCTTCCCTCCAGCCACGAGCTTGACAGAAGGGAACCAAACACTGAAAAGATCTTCCAAAGGGAAAATCTTACTCTAAAATGAATGAAAGAATGGTCATGATGGGGCAAAGTGACAAGTGACCCCGAAATCCTGCCAAGAAAGCCAAACTAAACTGACTCAGACATTAAAACAGCTTCTGGTAGATAGAGCAGTTGATACCTGCTCCAAAGAAGTCAAAGTTGTCACAGGAGCAGGAGAGTTTCCTTTTAATCATTGTTCACCTCTGGGCAGCCTTCCCCCAGGAATGCTGCAGGGGATAAAGAGCTGGGCTTGTGATCAAAGAGCTTTGGAGGCAAATCCAAACCCAAGCTCTTTGAGGTTCATCTCCTGCTCATTGGCATTCTCCCTGCACCAGGGTTCTCCCTCCCTGGTCTCTGACGACAGGAAAAGATCCATGGAGAAGAGATGAGCCTGGGAGGGAGAAGTGGGAAAGGCCAGCCAGCATTACTGGGCACAGAGCTCCAGCTCTCCAGAGGCAGGAAAGGCTTTGCACAAACACCCTGCTCTGGTGGCTTTGGCTTCCACCACAGGGCTGGGAAGGCAGCAATTTTAAACCAAATTAACATCGTGTTTGTTGTGCTCCTCCCACAGGGTCCCTTCAGCACTGGAGCCAAAAGCTGTGGAATGAGCAATGCTCTGCCAGGCTTTTTCCAGTGGACAACCCAGCAAACATCCCTGCAAGTGTGCAGGAAAACACCTGGAACAGCTGGGCTGTCCTGGAGGGGAAAGGGGGAGAGCAGCACTTGAGCTCAAACATTGCTGGAAAGGTGGGGGAGAAGCTGCAGGAAACAGCCAGAATGGGGAGGGTACAGGGTGGGGAGTGGGGGGGTTTGGGTTTTTTCTTTTAAACATTTGTCACAGACAAAGGGCTGATGAGGATGCTTCACCCTTCAGCCCATGTGCAGGCAGAGGCACAGGTGTGACTGCTTTACTCTAGGAACACTCAGACCCTGCAGCTCAGCAGCCCATTCCTGCAGCCCCCACACCTCCCTGCTCTCCTGCACTCCCAGGAATGTCACCTTGGTCCCCTGAGAGGCTGCCTTTCCTGCAGTGGGGGGTAGGCACAAGATGGGAAATCCCAGCTGCCTGCAGAATTTCAGTGACAGCCCTGAGGAGCAGCACAGAGAATCCAGCACTGAGCCCAGGAGCTGCAGGGGCTCAGGGAGAGCCCCAAGCAAAGCTCCAAACTCACCTGAGACTCCTGGCACCCTCTGCCCACAGTTGTCCCCCTCAGCCTTTGGAATTCAGATCCCAGGCCAAAATATTTCAAAGTTCAGTGAGACCTCAGAGCCCCTTCCAGTGCCTAAAGGGGGCCTATGGGAATCCTGGAGAGGGAATTTTTGCAAGGACAAGCAGTGATAGGATAAGGGGAGATGGTTTTCAAGCTCAAAGAAAATCATATTTGGAAGGAATCCTTCCCTGAGAGGGTGGCAGTCCCTGGCACAGGGTGCCCAGAGCAGCTGTGGCCAGGCTGGACAGGGCTGGGAGCACCTGGGACAGTGGGAGGTGTCTCTGGTGGCTCTCCTTGGGACAAGAAGGGCTTTAAGGTCCCTACAACCCAAAGCACCTGGGATTCTGTGAATCTCAGGTTTTATTTCTAACACCCAGCTCATGCTTGTATCTGGCCAGCCCAAAGCAAGTCTTGTTCTAGGACAAGGAATATTCAGGGGAACACACCCTACACTTGCAAACTTCTACATTTAAATTACAAATAAGGGCTTGTATTTAGACCACCACAATAGATTGCAGTGTCAGTGATCAGCTACCCAGCTAAAGCCCATCATTTGCTGTTTAATTTAGCCCACATTCATCATCCCATCAGTACCAAAAGGCTGCCTCCCAAAGCTCTCCCTGCCCATGGAGCCACGTGCACATCTGCAGGTGTCCCAAGGCAATGTCCTGCCACATCTGCAGGACAGAGGCACTGGGCCACTTTGCAACAGGGCCTGACTGGAGAAAACTGAGGGAGGCTGCAGGTGTTCCCTCCCCATCCCTGCCTTGCTAGGTGGGAAACACCTCCCTGGCCCAGCACAGAGCACCTGCCAACATCTGGAAACAAATTAGTGCAGGTTACACAATTACATTTTGCCCCACTAAATCCTGCTCTCTCCAATTAAACCCAGGCTGGCACCTGCTTGTAGGATTTATATCAAAATATCATGAATCAGTGGTGGAAAGAAAGAGCCACCTTACAGTTTTGTCTCTCCTTTAGATCAATGGGATATCAAAGAAGCATTTTATGCCCCATTAAATCATGCTTGAATATGTTCCATTAAATCATGCTCACAAAACTCTCTAAGTCTGAGGAGGCTGAGGAAAAACTCCCCATGTTCAGGATTTAATTTAAGGACCTTGCTGAGGTCTCATTGAGAAATGTTCTTGGCCTTCCACAGGGGGGAAAAAGGGGTTTCCTCTGTCCTTGGTCCAAGGCTCAGGCATGAAGGGAGAAGTTTAGGTGGAGATCAGGGAAGGTTCTTCCCCAGAGGTGCTGGCACTGCCCAGGGAATGGGCACAGCCCCGAGGCTCCAGAGCTCCAGGAGCTGCCAGGGATGCCCAGGGTGGGATTGTTGGGGTGTCTGTACAGGGCTGGGAGCTGCACTGGGTGATCCTTGGGGGTCCCTTCAAACCCAGAAAATTCTAGGACATCTTTTCTCACTTCAGAACAGACTGAGGAGCTGATGAGTGACACCAGTCCCTACATAAAACAACTCCCAACATCCTCTCCAGCCCCTCCTCCAGGGACACAGGATCTGGATGGTGACACAGCTCCTCCACTGTGACCACCACCACCTTTATTGGCTCCCAGATCTTTATTCTACACAAAGCTCAAGCCTGCAGACATGAGAACCTGCAAAGGAAACCCACAAAACAAACGTATTAACAGAGAAGATCTTTTCACCTGAATCTTTGCAGTTCCTGGCTTATGTAAGAAGCCATCCCAAAACAAAGGAAGGCTGAGAAGGGGAGCTGGGGGGGAGGAAGCAGGGCTGAGTTTCTGCTGAGCAGCATGGCACACATCAGGCTGGATTAATCAAGTCAGCCAAATTCAAAAGACAAAAAGCATAAAAGCCCAGCTCTGCTCCAATGAGTGTTTGCCTGCTGCAGAGCCTGCTTTGAATGCTCTGATCGTTTGTTTTCTGCTCAGCACACAGCTGTAAATCCACTCTTCAGAGCAGTGAGTGAGATTAGAATGTTTATTGTCTGCCTCAGTAACATAAAAGGGATATCCCAGCATTTACTGCCTCATGATCCCTCAGCAGAAAAATCACCTGGAATCACAGCAAATGCTCCTGGAGCCCAGGAGAGAGGCCACAAAGTGGCAGCTAACATTTACAAACCACCTCTTCCTGCCCAGTGATTTAACAAGATCCACTCTATCACTCAATTAACACCTCTCACCTGTTCTCTAGGGCAAAAAACAATTTCCATCAAGCACCTAGAACTGCCCTGCCTGGCATCAGCCAAACCCCAATGGTTTCTGCACCTTCCCTTCCCAATATAACCCATTGATCAACACCAATAAATGCACTTTATGGACAGCCTGGAGTGTGGACTGTTCCACAACGGAGGCACTGCTTGGCTTCAGGGCCTCTTCACTTCTTGGATTTCAGATCAGACCAGGTTTGCACAGAGATGCCAGGGGATGTCTGTGCTGGGGGTGGGACCTTCCCCAGGCACAAGAAAGAAAACAATTTATTGAAAGGGCCAATAATGCATTCAATTATTTCAGGAGAGCTTTCAGATGGAGATCTGGAAAGGTTCTTCCCCCAGAAGTGCTGGGCACTGCCCAGGCTCCCCAGGGAACGGGCACAGCCCCGAAGCTGCCAGAGCTCCAGGAGCTGCCAGGGATGCCCAGGGTGGGATTGTTGGGGTGTCTGTGCAGGGACAGGGGCTGCACTGGGTGATCCCTGGGGGTCCCTTCAAACCCAGGGTATTTTACAAATCTGTGATACCCTGAACAGCTCAGAGCTCAGGGAGGAGCTGGGCAGCTTGCTTTGCCCCCAGATCACTGAGCAGACATCTTGCTAATCCTGAGAGATCTGGAATCCTTAATCCCAGAGATTATATCCAGCCTTGGTCACAAGAATTACCTTCCACCTTCCACGATGTGTCATCCATTCCTGACAGCTCCCACATCTACTCTGCACAAATCTCAAAACTTGTAGACTGCCACATTTCCTTAATTTGTGCCTCTTGCATGGCCCTTTCCTCCAGTGCCAACATAAAATGCTCACCAAAGTTTGAAGTGGAGATGAAATGCCATTAAGTGTAGCTGTCCCCATTCCCAGGGAGGAGGCAGCACTCCATTCCTTTGGAATCCTGCTCTGGTCAGAGTTCCCTGGATTTCAAATATGTCCAGTGTTTTAAAGGAACTATTTGGATTCAGAAAAAAAAACAGGCTGCAACAGGCCATCTGAAATTATCCAGCAGTAATTTGATTTTCCTAATGATGCTCTTCTAATCAATCCAGCCTGGACCCTCTGGAGCCATCTCTCCAATAGGGGGCACAGGCAGAGCTTGTCAAGATCCAGAGAGACACAAACTGGGAGGAGTTAAAGAGGTGAAGAGGTATTAGAAGAACCCCACTGAAGGAAAAGTGGCTGCTGCTCAGTCTCAGAACACTGATGGTGGTTCTAATAAGCAGGGTCGGGAAAAATCCAACCTCACCCTCACTAGGTGCAGCAGTCGCACCCTTTGTATTACACCCTGATGTATTTTTGCATTTTCTGGAGCCACCACAGAGACGCCACCTTTTGCCTGAGTTGTTTCCCTCCAGGCTGGTGCCACAGCTGGAGCTCCAGCAGAGATTGTGTGTGGAGATGTGGCCATGCCCAAACAAGCAGCCAGGCCAGAGCAGGACCCCCAGCCCTGCTGCAGAGGGCACTGCCAGCTCCGCTCAGCAAAGGCAAGGGAGGCCAAACGGAAAGTGGAGAAATTCCAGTGGAACACAGAACCCTCTGATACAGGGAAGGGCTCAAACATCCCCTACAACCTGAGGGAAGAGGTCACACACGGGGATCCTGGGCTTCCTGTCCTTCCTTGGGCATAAATCAAGGAATCACTGAGGCTGGAAAAGCCCTCTAAGGCCATTGAGCCCCAGCACCACCCCGTTCACCACTCAGTGCCACATCCACAGTGGGGACTGCCCCGCTGTCCTTCCAATGCCTGACCACCCTTCCAGTGAGAAACTGCCCCCAGTATCCAATCTAAACCTCTCCTGGCCCAGCCTGAGGCCGTTCCCTCTCCTCCTGGTTCTGCTCCCTGGGAGCAGAGGACCCTCCCTGGCTGTCCCCTCCTGTCACGTTCAAGCCATGGCAATTGTCCACCCCTCCAAGCCAGGACACAAAGGACACCCTGTGCAGTGCCCACATTCCACACAGGCTGCAACAGGAGCACGCAGGATGGGCAGGCTGTGCTCTGCTTTGGATGGATGTCAGGTCTGGAAAATACACCCAGAAGTAAAGGTCAATGAAATAACAGCAGGAAAACAGCAGCCTGCTCTGTGCAGCCTGGAACACTCAGTCCCTTGGCCTGACTGATGCCTGGCACAGGAGGGGATGGCAGCACCCTGAAAGATGACTTTGGAGCACACAGGACTGTGCTGTGCTCTTAGGGAACACACTCATGGCTGCTGCAGGAATGGGATCTGCTCTGTGCCTCCCAGGGAGGTGTGAGGAGCAGAGTGTGCTCACACTGACTCATGGATGACCTGAGTGTCTATTTCATATCCACAGCACCATCAGCTCTGATGCTGCACATCCCTCATCTTCCCAGGGATGCCTCTCAGGGCACAAATGTCCCCCAGAGCATGAAGGGGACACCTCTACCTGTCCTTCTGAAATGCCACCACAGCATGGAGAGGGCTGAACACCCTGGGTCTGCAGAACACCCATGGCTTTAGGACTCTGTGCTGCTCCCTCACCCTCTGGAGTTACTCCTACAGCTCCCAATGTGTGCAGCTCTCTCCAAGTGTGTGGGATCAGCCATCACTCAGCACACAGGAAGAGCTAGACACAAAAATCTGTGACAGCTGGCACAAAATGGACCCAGATCACAGAATCATTGAGTGGGGTTTGGCTGGAAGGGACCTTAAGGATCATCTCAGCACATCCAGATCCTGTATAGCTGTGGATGAACACAGGGCAGACAAAGAAGGTGGTGGTTCTGCTTCTGGACAGCACCCTCTTTATAAAAGCAGATCCTGATGATGTGTTTGCCAAGATTTCCTCATCTTCTCCATATCAATGCCTCTCTCCGTCTCAACAGCCCCCCTACCTCTTTATTTTTAATTCTGAGCACCCAGGAGCTCCCCAGTCTGAATCCTGACTTATTAATGATTTTTCTTTTGGCCATCACACTAAATAAATCCAGATAACGTGCTTATCAGGAGCTTATCCCTTCCTGACATTTCAGTCTTGTAGCAGGCTCAAGGGTTTGAATATTTAAACAGGCAAATATTCTTTTGATCAGCAGAATAAATGACTTGTTACTTCCTGTCCTTAAAAACCATGAACATCACAGAAGTGTTCAGCTATGTGGCACATCCTCCACAGGGCTGTGGAGCTGTTCCTGTGAAACATGGCTCAGGAGCAGAGAGAGTTCCACTCACACTTATTTAAATGCCTTTTCTACAATGAGCTCTGGAACTGGCATGTTAAAGCCAAGGGTGTGTGAGAGACAGAATTAGTGTACAGGAAGTGGAATTCTCCCCCCAGATTCCTATCCCAGAGATTGCTGCTTCAGGAAAACATCAGCTTGCAAAGGAAACAGTCACCACTGCACCTCAGTGCTGAGGTTCTCAAAACTGAGCACTACTCAAATAGGAAGCAGCAGCAATTGTACCCCATCGCAGAGACAGAGATCAGGACTCCTCCCATGGCGTGGTGCAGGAGCTCACAGCCAGCCAGAGTGTCCCTGGCACTTCTCAGGACAGCACCAGGAACGACACCCACTGTACCCAGCTCTTGCACAGATCCCCTGACTTCTCATCAGTCCCTGCAGGACAAGGCAGGGCTGGCCACAGCCTCTGCCCTGCAAGCTCCAAGGTCTCCTTGTGGCCACATCTGGCCATCCACAGCACAGCTGGAGGCTCCCAGTTTGACAAGTCCTCAGGAGAAGGAGGCTGCTGTCCCCTTAGCCAAGGCATCAGGGATTTCAACAACACAAGTAGCTGAAGTTCTGATGCTCAGGGATGAAGTGGTCAGCAGGACTCAGGAGAAAAGCCTGCAGGTCCTGCTGCCTGCCTGGTGGCTTCCTCTCCTCCCAGGCAAGGAAGATTGGACAGGAAGGAAATTTTAGGAGCATTTTTTCCTCTGTTTGTTTTAAAACAGTGCCCTGAAAACACAGCTGAACTCAGAGTGATATCCAAAGAGGCATGGACTGAAGGAGCAGGCTTTGAAAAAGCTGTCTGCAGCATTTTACATGATGACAACAGAGGCAGCAGCACCCTGACCTCCCCTGCCATGAGGATCCCAAGCTGTGAGACAAGGTCAGCTCTGACTCCACCACCACGTGCTGAGCAGCCCCTGTGTTTCCAGCTGGGAAGGGCAGGCAGGGAACCCTGACTCTGCTCCACAGGAGCAACACCAGATCCTGGCCACTGGCAAGGGGTGAGCACTCACAGATCAAAGGCAGCGATGCAAAATTGTAAATTAACAGTAGCGTGTAAATTAACAGCAAATTGCAAATTTACAATAAGTTGTAAATTAACAGTGCATGTTCTGAGAGAGGCAGCTGCTGCTCTGTAGCTGCTCATGTAGGCACAGTCCTGGACAAGATTATTCACAGACAGCTCATCTAAGGCAGAGCTCCCTTCAAGGTTAATGAAGTGACACTGCCACTGCCAAAGGACAATTTATTCCTGCCCTCCATGCCAGGTATGTTTCTGTCAGGTAAAACACTGAAGCTGTTTTTGGGAAGGTAAAAATACCTTTTTCCTCCCCTGATTAGAGGTGGCCTCAGGCTGAACGTTCAGACAAACATCAGTGAGGGAAGGGAGCCCTTTGTGTCCCAGCCAGGGATTCCAGGCTGACAGTCCCACCAGCAAATGTCACAGCTCTGCTTAGACAGGTTGGGATAAAACTGGCACTGCTGGAAACCTTCCCTCTCAAACTGAAAATGAAATCCTTGGTACAGAGTGTGAGGTAGGAGTGTTTTACTTGAATCGATCTCACGGGAAGCCAGGATTTTGACATCCCCAGGACAGACTTGGGGCAATGAAGAAGAAAAGTGGCCGCCACTTGTGCTGCCTGGAACAAGGTGGAATGATGCCACTGCTGGAAGAGCTGGCATAAAAATGATGAACTTCAAAAGCACAATGGACTTTTAGAGACAGCTCTTCTTCTTTGTGATCACAGAGCCATGCTGCTGACGGCTTTATGAACTGGAAGATGAAGAGGTTTTTAAACCTTTCCTGTTACGTACAGAAATCACTGGATAAGTTTGTTTAACCTCTGCCTCAATTGGATCAGCCTCAGCAGAGGGGTGTCACTGAGCCCTGTGTGCCAAATTCCTGCATGGGGAATGTCACACAGGGAGGGCTCTGCCATCCCAGCAAATGTCACACAGGG
>VRYO01000577.1:3634452-3669999 GCA_009812075.1 Sialia sialis | reverse complement strand
ATCCCAGAGCTGGCACCAGAGACAGCTCTGCCATCCCCAAATCCCAGAGCTGGCACTACCACAGCCCACCCCAGCAGAAGCTGCTCACCAGGGCACACTGGTGAGACACTTGTACTGCTGTGGGTGGAAAAGAATAAAAACGAGTCCTGAGCACTTTCCAAAGGGTCTAAACCAGCAGATGGGGCAGATTTAGATCTGCTCTTCCCCTCATGACCCAATGTCAGGTACCAGTTAAATGAATGCAATTAAGTGCCCATAAAGGGCCCATTGGTGCCCCCTCATGTGGAGGACATTCAGGATGAAGAGTTACCAAAGCAAAGACCACACACAAGTGTTCACTGCAAAGTGCCAAAAGTTTCCCTTGATTCCACAGAGGAAGCTCCACACCAGACCTGCTATTCTGGGGAGAGATTTGCTCCTCTGTGGCTTTTCTACTGTCACAGGTGACATTTTCCACCCCTGCCAAAACAAAAAACACAAGAGACAGAACTGGGCATCAAAAGTGACCAGCTCACACAAAGGCACCCAGTTTAACCTAGTACAAAACTGCAGCACCATGAAATACCTCACAGAGGCAGGGAGGGATCCAACGCAACACAGCCAGTCAAACAAAAGCTGAATCACCACAAGGTTAAGGAAAAAAAACCCACAAATAAAAATACTCCAACTTCTCCCTGTCCTCTCATAAAACCCCAAACCAAAACACAATCAATTTTTACTGACAGGCTGGAGATGTCCCACAAGGGGGGTTTCACATCTTTTTGTTGTGCCTGCCTTCACCTGCAGAGATGCAAAGGACAGCAGCCACAGCTCCCTCCCATTTCAGGGAGCCTCTCAGTGCTGCTCCATCCCAGAGCCCAGGATTTGGGATTTGTCTGCTGCCACACCAGAGATGCTGGCAGGAGCATCTAAAGCCTGACACAGTGACACAGCTCCTCTGTCACCCTGCCACCAGCTCAGCCCCCAAGGGAGCCAGAGGTGGCAGTGAGCACACACTGCCTGGCTGTGTCTGGAGGAGCGCTGGTCATGGATGTGGCACTTGGGGACATGGTGGTGGCCCTGGCTGTGCTGGGCTGGACTCAATGGTCTTGGAGGGCTTCTCCAAGCTAAATAATTCCATAACACACTTGACAAAACACAGCAAACTCGTATCAAAATATGTGCACAGATACACAATGAATCTGAAAGGCTTAAATGCAATTTCTGATGAGCCGAACTCTACAGCTTCCCAAGACATCCTTGTCACTTCCACACACACATCTGAAAAGTGGGGAATTCTGGGCTCTTCTCTCTCATCCTCACCTTACCAAGGCCATTGGACTTTTACCTGCTTTTCACCAGCCCTAACACCAAAGCTCCCCCACCTGCACAAACACATCCAGACACACTCAAGGCTTGGCTTTGCTGCCTGCAGCTTCTCAGGTTCCCTGTGGCCCACAGAAAACCCACAGGAACTCAGCAGCTGAAGGCCTGGGAGGTAAATCCTGATCCATCCATGGAGCACTGATGAGACTGAATGATTTCCCCATGGCTGGGCTGCAAAGCACTGTGGCTGAAGGACAAAATGTTATTAATCCCACTGCAAGGTTCTGCTGTGCCAGCACAGGCAGGTTCAAGCTCCCTGGATACTTTAATCCACAGGCACTGCTTGCCAGCCCTTCCCTACAGATCAGTGCTGCTTCCTGCCTGAAAATCTCAATGGCAGAGGAAAAACCTTCTGGCTTTATCCTTCTGGTGACAAACAACTCCACAAATGAAACCCACTGGTACCAAACAAGCTTCATTTATGCTGTCCTCTGAAATAAAGCTTCACCAGGAAATGAATTGATCTCCATTTGTCCTTTGTAAAGATTATGAACAGGCTTAAAAGAAAGCAAATGCTCAGCCTGCTATTCATCCTGCCACTTCCTCATCATGCTCCATTCATTAATTGCTTATTCTAGTTTGGGTTTTGCTGATTCAGTGCACATGTCTGCTTGCAAAAGGGACAGCCAACATTAAATCTATTGGGCCTATCATATGATGTACAATTTTTGTGACCCAAGCATCTTAATACACCTAATGCTATCTGGTACAGTTCACTGTTTACAGATCCAGGTTTTCAAACTATTTCTGACCACAAAGCCCTGAAACTTCCTCACATTTCCTCAGGGAACTCGATTTTAAAGCACCTACTTTATTCCCAGTAATTCTTCTTCAGAAATGTTCAGCAGTATTTTAGAATTTGGCTCTCAAAAACAGGCATTACAATTCAGGGACATACAGATATTCCTAAAGGCACATTGCTTGGCGAGTCCTAAGATGAAATCATCTGCGAAGTTTTGTAAAAACAAAATGTAGAGAATGGGATTTACTCTGGTGAGAGGCTCTTGTAATAAAGTTATTAGGCTCAGACAGATCTAAGGGAGATAAAAGCCAGAGCAATTCCCAGTGTCACATCCACTTACCCAGCTCTGCCCATGCCCAGCTCTTTCACACACACACAATAAGTCACTGAGACCTCATTGCTCTTGGATTTTGCTGCTGGAAAACTGCTCAAATGGCTGCAGGACCAAGGCTGTCAAAGCAGCAGAGCTTGACTCCCCCTCTGCCTGGTCTGGCTGGGCATGTGCTGGTTTGGAACAGAAAAGCTCAGGGCAGTCCAGAGCAGCAGGTTGGTGGCACAAACACACAAGCCCTGATTACCTTGGAAGCCAACTGGAGAGAAGTGTATCCAAAGCTTAAATTGGTTCATTTATTCTCATAAGCACAGTTTAGTCAGAAACATTTATGATAACACAGGTATTTTTCAGCAGAGGAGTTCAGAGGAGCACAAAAGCAAGTCGTTAAATTACACTAATCCTGTCCTCTGCCAAAGTGATCATTTAATACTTCTGTTTACATTAGGAACTGTTTCATAGCACACTCCTGCCACAGAAGTCTTCCCTGAAGCACCATGTTCCCAGCTTACAAGAACAGGTAATAACTTTGCAGCCAGGAAGGGAAAATTGACAATTAGTGGAATGTATGACATAAAGAACCCTGAGGTGCTGTGCTATAAATCCATGGTCTCAATGTTTGCAGGTGACACTGAGCAGCACAGTGGAAATAAGAGACTCTCTAACAGCCACCAAGCAAACCCCACTTGCTTTCCCCAAAGCACTTCCTTCCCAACTGAGTTTAAAGAAGATATTGGGATTTCAAGCACCAAGGGCTTCTGACACACTCCTGACCCCACACAAAGTGCCAAGGCGTGCTCCAGTGACCTCTGCTTCAAAAGGAAAAGAAAGAAAAAGCTGTCATGTGTCCCCATCCAAACCCCTAAACTTTTCCACAGGGACTCTGACAGCTCCAGCTCTAGGGGAACTTCTCAGCCCCTGGAGCCTGCCCCAGCTGCCTGTGTATCCAAGGCTGCTCCTGCAGGTCACAGGAGCAGGTTTAAATAATAACCAACAAATGCAAAGCACAGCTGGACAAGTTGTGCCTTTAGAGTCTTTACTTGCCCAGTTTTCAAGAAAAAGCATTGCTGGAAGTCAGGAGCAGCACGTCGAAACACACTGAGGAATAAAGATCAATACTGGTATTTATTCAACAGCCTGCTGGTTTGTGTTAGTGCTGGGAAAGCAGTGGAGCAGCAAAGAGGCTTTTTCCTCTCTGCAAATCACCCCAAAGGCAGCAGAAGTTGTAGCCCCATCCCTGGAGGGCAGGAGGGGCAAAGGGCACCAGCAGCCCCTGCACACACACACACACACACAGCAGAGCTCAGGGCCCTGAGGATACAGGAGAAATAAAAACCTGAGATGTCTGCAGCTGGTTTGGAATGATCTTCTACCCCTGTGACCTTGAGAGCAGGGAGGGGACAGCTGGGCTCAACTTCAAGTGACATCAGCAGGACCTCACTGGGCTGCAGCTTGGATCTCTGCTCTGTGACAGGGACAGGAACAGCTGGGGCTGGGCCAGGGCAGGCTCAGGTTGGATTTTAGGGGAAGATTCTTCCCCCAGAAGTGCTGGGCACTGCCCAGGCTCCCCAGGGAATGGGCACAGCCCCGAGGCTGCCAGAGCTCCAGGAGCTGCCAGGGATGCCCAGGGTGGGATTGTTGGGGTGTCTGTGCAGGGACAGGGGCAGCACTGGGTGATTTTGCTCCTCACTTCAACACAGACCCTGAGGGGCTGGAGCGTGTCCAGGGAAGGGAACAGAGCTGGGAAGGGGCTGGAGCCCCAGGAGCAGCTGAGGGAGCTGGGAAAGGGGCTCAGCCTGGAGAAAAGGAGGCTCAGGGGGGACCTTGTGGCTCTGCACAACTCCCTGCCAGGAGGGGACAGCCGGGGGGGTCGGGCTCTGCTCCCAGGGAACAGGGACAGGAGGAGAGGGAACGGCCCCAGGCTGGGCCAGGGGAGGCTCAGGGTGGACATCAGCAGGAATTTCCCCATGGAAAGCATTGCCAAGGACTGGAAGGGGCTGCCCAGGGAGGTTTGGAGTCCCCATCCCTGGAGGTGCCCAGGAAAGGGCTGGACATGGCACTCAGGTGGGGATCACACCTTGGGCTGGATGGGCTTGGAGGGATTTTCCAACCCCAGTGATCCTCAGATTCTCCCTGGGTCCCTTCCAGCTCAGGAGGTTTCCATGACTTTGTGCAACCTTGCAGAATAAAACTGCCTGGAGCCACACAGAGATGGGGCAGACTGGGCAGGACAGAACACATGGACAGAAAATATCCACCAATCCATCCCTGAGCTGCAAATCTGCTCTGGCTTTGGAGAGCCCTGATCTGAGGCACAGCTCCTGCATGCCAGAGCTGTGACACTGATAGTCACTGCTTGATTTCTCTACTTGCTCTCCCAGAAAATTTTCAGGTGGCACCTTTCCAAGTACTGGAAAATATTACTTTGCCTTTTTTTATGGCTGAAGCTATAAAAGCCAAAGGCAGGAGTGTTTTTCACACAATGCTGGATCAAACCCACAAGCATCTATTAGGAGAGAAGGTGCACAACTAGTCCTGGCTTTTTCCTGGAGCTGTAAGGATCTTTTAATACACTCCCTCATGCCATTCACAAAGGGAATTTTACATCTGAAAAAGAATTTTTTTTTGTTCTTCCACTGTCTTGATTCCTATCTAGTTTTCCCTATAGTTATTTGATGAAGAAAAAGCCCTACATCTTTCCTCTCTTTTCCTGGCTTTTATTTGGATGTAGGACTGAAACCCATCAAAGCACTCTTTGCAGAAGGTAAAATAATGGATTGTAGTAGCACATTGTGCATGCAAGAGAAAAGGAGCTCTTCTGACCTCCTTTGTTTGCAATAAGCAGCAATCACAACAAATAAACAGGCATGAAACTCTATTTCCCAGCAAATACCACTCTCATAATTCAAGTAGTTTGTTTTGCCTTCTTAAACATTGTCCTTCTCCTCAGACTCACTTCATCAAGCCTGGCTGAACAGCCCAGGGCAGGGCATGAGTGACTGGCACATCACCACAAATGTGTGCTCAGGAATGTCCCAGATCCTCGAGGAAGCCATCACTGAGCTCTCCCTCTGCTGCAGTCATTTCTGCACATCTCAGGCACTTCCACTACAGCCAGCACAGTGCTGTGGGCTGAGGGGAAGGCAAAATGCATTTTGTTTCATTAAAGGAGGTTGTGCAACCTCAGATTAGGAGAGGAAATGAGATGAGATGTATGGAGCAGTGACGGGGCACCTCCTGCCCAAGCTGTGGCAGGCGTTGAGAAAAGATCTCATTTCAGTGCCTTGGTACCAGAGAAATCTGAGACAAAGGCACCTGCAAAGCCAGGGAGCTCAGTTACTCCCAAAGTGGAAGAGATTTCTGCATTTTCATAGGAAAACAAGTATGGTGGCACATGAAACTTCCCATCAGAGCCAAGCAGAGGCTGAGCTCCCTGCCACAAACCATGGCCAGAGTGGGCTCTGCAGGAACATCTGGGATGCAGCACAAGAGATGGGAAGGCAGGAGTGGTTTCATGGCAGGAGACTCAATTACAGCCTCCATGTGCATCCTCCTGGGCAGTCCTGATGTGTCTCAGCCACATCCACATTCATCCCTTGTCAAATATGCATTCTGTTGGGATTAAAAAGCCAACATTGAATTCTTGGGCCCTGCAACATTCCATATGTCTGAGGGAGGCTGAGGCCACATGGCAGAGGACAGGAGACTCTGCAGGGATGGGAGAGACCCCAAGGGGAACAGGCCCTCCCTCCACCCCACAGTGAGCTCTAGCACCCAGCAGGTACACATTGAGAGAGGCCACACACAAACCCTTTGAAATAAACATTAAGCAGAACTCGATTTAGTTTCTTTAAGTTAAGATGCCTAACAACAACCCAAAGTCTACCCAGAAGCCAAAAATCTCCATCTTCTGCACTACATCCCAAAGAAAGGCTCTCAGCTTGCTGTTCATGAGGTCCCTGGTGATAAAGCAGCTAAAGGCAGATGGTGCTGAAAAGCCCAATTGCTGCCAGGCTCCCCTGGCAGCAGTCCAGGAATAACTGGGTGATTCAGGCAGTGTGATGGCTCTGACTCACCCCACACACACCACGGGGACACGGACACCGAGCAGGGATGTGACACTGCTCCCTCTTCAGCTGCAGCTGATGGGGAGGCTCTGCCCAGGCACCTCTCCATGGAGTCCCATAGCAAACACAGACCAGGTGCTGTGAGAACACAGCAGCACATCAGGCTTCCAGCACCTCCAAACCTTTTCCATCAGAGGACCCCAGAATGGTTTGGGTTGGAAGAGACCTCAAAGCTCATCCAGCCCCACCCCTGCCATGGGCAGGGACACCTTCCACTGCCCCAGGTGCTCCAAGACTCATCCAGGCTGGTCTGGGATGCTCCCAGGGATGGGGCAGCCTCCCTGGGTAACCTGTTCCTGTATCTCCCCATTCTCACAGGCAGGAATTACTTCTCAATATCCCATCTAACCCTGCCCTCTGGCATTTTTAAGCCATTCCCCCTCATCCTATCACCACGAAGTCCCTTTCCATGCATTTCCAGACCCATGTCCAGGACCCCAAGGCAGGAGAAGGGGTTGTGTCTGCAGGCTGGGAAGCCCACAAAACACGTGAAAAATCAAAGGGTGGGAGTTGCTTATCTCTTACACCATCCTTGCTCTTCACTTTAACAGCTCGAGGCTCCCCTCCTGAGAACAGCTGTCGAGAGATTTGCAGCAGCAGGAATGTGTCATCTGCACCCAGTGATCCAATAGTCCTAACAATTGTGGGTATTATTTCTCTTAAATCTTCCCCTTAATCCTATAATGCCATAAAATACCACTGAATCAGAGCTTAGCAGGATTCCAGAAAGGAACAGACTTTTAAAGAGATAATGAGAACTCCACGTTTATATTGGATAGGAATGAAAGGAGAGAATGGGGGAGGCAGAACGTAGCAGATGGACAGATTATTTCATAGTTTCCCTTAATATGATTTCTTCAACCTGAAGCATCTGGTAATTCCACTATCAGAGATTAGATACTGGATAAGATGGACAGGCAGGCTGATCTAACAAAGCAATTTTATTTTCTGGCTATACAGAGGAGAGGTTCCCATTAAATCCTGTATCACAGGATAAAACAGAGGTGCATGAAATGTTGTATCCAAGCAGGTAATGCCTGCAGGCCCTGGGATCCCATGTAAATATGCATCACTTTTGATACAGAAAACACCACATCTCCCAAAGCCCCCATCCTCGCCAGGCAGGCAGTGCTGAGAATGGATAAACAATAAAACTCACACTGCAGCCTTCCCCTTCAGAGGCTTTTGCAGGAAATCGAAGAATATCTCTCCAGCTCATTTTTGTGGAGATTTGTGTAGAAGTCCTGCAGGCTGCAGGCAGCACCAGGGGTACTTCCAATCTGGAAGCAGGGATTGTTTTCCAGAGCATGCAGGAATCTCATGTTAAAGCAAAAAAACCCAATCAAGCATGCTAGAAATGTGTTCCCAGTGCCCTTCTCATTATGGCACTGTTTGGCAGCAAGTTCTGGAATAACTCACCCCAAAACACCAGTCCTGCCTTATTCAGCCCCAGGAAGAGCTTTCCCAGCCATCCCAACTGGAATCTGTTACTGATTCACTGGGAAATCTCTTGCACACCCAGCACAACCTTCCCTGCTCAGCAGACGATCAGGATCAGGACCAGCAGTGAGGTCCAGGTGTGACAGGGACAGCCCCAGCTTGTCCCACACCACTGGCACCACTCCTCTGGGAATCAGCCCAGGAAAACCTCCAAGCACCCAGTGAGGAGCAGCAGGGAAGAATTTCCACCTCAGCCCCAGCAGAGATGGGGAAAGGAGAATGGGAAAAGGAAAAGAGGAGAGGGGGAAAGGGAACAGGAAAGGGGAATGGGAAAAGGAAAAGAGGAGACGGGGGAACAGGAAAGGGGAAAGAGGATGAGGGAAGGGGAAGGAAAAAAAAAGGGGAAAGAAGGAAGCAGGGAGGGGAAAGAGAAAAAGGGAAGGGAAGGGAAGGGAAGGGAAGGGAAGGGAAGGGAAGGGAAGGGAAGGGAAGGGAAGGGAAGGGAAGGGAAGGGAAGGGAAGGGAAGGGAAGGGAAGGGAAGGGAAGGGAAGGGGAAAGGAGAAGAAAGGGGAAAGGGGAAAGGGGATCACTCAACTACAGCAAACTAATCCAAACTACCAGAAAATGACACAACAATTCCCCACATCAGAGCAAACAAGGTATTCTGCCACAGCTCCTAGTGCTGGGAAAGACCTCACCTTCTCCTGAACAACATCCTCACACATCTGGGACCATCCTCCCAGGGAAACTCCCTCCCTTCTCTGCCTCAGAGCAGGACTGAGAGGCCCTGAGCTGTGAGCTGAGATGGCTCCTCCTCACCAACAGCACCTGAAATCCCTCAGAGCAGGGATATCTAAGTCCCTGAACCCTCAGTGATGAGGTGCAGGGAGCCTGGAGACACAAACATACACACAGAATGTGCCAAAGTTCCCCTAAACTCTCCTTGCTCCACTTCCCTTTGGCCACAGGCACAAGAAAGGAGCAGGAAAAGGCCTCAGAGCTCTGATGCAGCATTGCTCAGCACTCAGGGCAGTGACACTTGACCACATAAATCTTTCCTTAAAAACAGGACAAGCTGAGAGAACAGGCCGGGGAGTGCCAGCCTGTGCCAGGACCAGTCCCAGTCCATTGGCATTCCAGACACTCTGCAGCCTTTAGCTGAACCACACAGGCTTCACTATTATATTTAAAACTACTACACGCTTTGTAATGCTTATCAGCTGGAGGGTTTTCAACACTTTTTTCCCACTAATGCTGCAATTTCAAAACCATTTAGGCTAATTTCCCTTGACTTGAATCTATTTTAATCAGAAACCAGGATACTTGACTTAAATGGTTTGTGTTCAACCCTTCATAAAATCAGCCATAAAACTTTATGCACTAAATAGCAAGAGAACCTTGAAGCCAGAGGTAGGAAGAGGTGAAACTTTCCAAATTCTCCAGCAAACTCTAGCTTATTGATCCCAAAAACAAAAAGAAAACCAATACACAAAACACACTCCTGAAGTTCTTCAATAGATAAAAGGCACTCAGTCGTGCATTCAGTACCCAGAGATCCTCTGCCAAGTCTCAGCCCAGCTCCAAAGTGAAGCATTTTTAATGCAGTGCTGTGCCCTGTCCTCTCCCCCACCCTCTCGTGGAATGATGGATAGTGGAACTGAGGAGAAATACAACGCAAGCCTGAAAATGTCAGAATTAATCCTTTTCTTCCCCCAAAATCTGAAAAGAAACATTACTTCTCAAATTAATTCTCACCAAGTAATGCTGGCTCTGCTGGAAGTCAGAGCTGTGGATGAGAAATGGAAATCAGCAGCTCAGCCTCAGGTAAGTGCTGGAGAAGGTCTCGTTCCAAGGATCCTGCATTGTGCTGGGATTTGCATATCACAGAGGCAAAGGTGCCTCTGAATTTGTACCTGCAATTCAGCATGGCTGGAGGAGCTGCAGCAGCAAAATGCAGCCTGGGCCTCCATTCCTTTGGAAACTCAGCCAGGGATTCCTGTTGTCAGTGGTTGTCAGCCTGGGGCTGCTTGGAATTCAGGCAGTGCCTGGAGGGGTAAAGGGACAAGAACTGTCCCTGCTGCCACAGCCTGGACAATCTGGAGAATGTGGGGACAGAGGGAGCAAGAGCTGTCCCTGTTCCCTCAGCCTGGACAATCTGAAGCACCTGACACGTGGAGCTGCATCCCTGGCTGCACAGTTTTCAATGCACTGCAGATGCCAGGTGACAATTTTGTCACTGCCCCAATGACACAGGCATTGGACACAAATCCTTCACAACTGAAACCTCTCTCAGCTCATTTTTTTATCAGGGATTTCACTCCAGGCCTGGACATACTGACACTTCTCTATTTTGAGGAACACTCTGGCAGCCATATCTAAAATTAACCTTCACAAAGATAAACCTGCACCGTGTCTTTCCTCATCCTCTGAACAAAATGATGTGTCACCTCCTTTAAAGGCTGTTCTCCTGTGCTGCTTGGCAGGTAAACATCACCAGTACCTTAAAAGCTCAATCAAAAAAAGGAAGGGAAGGATATTACATCTGTAGAAACTCACTTTAAAGACCCAGATCTCCAGTGGGAGATCCCAGAGTACCCCTGGAGGATCCCTGTGCTGGGAGGAGCCTGAGGGCAGCCCAAGGGCCCTGGAGGTCCTGCAGGGATGTGAAGGAGCTGACAAGGAGGGAGGGAGGAAGAGTCTCTGCACACTTTTACAGGGTATTAAACACCAAAAGCTCAGAAGCTCAGTGAAAGCAGAGCTGAGCTTCTGATGGCATCACTTCCACCCAAAATCACAGCCTGCTCTAGGAAAACAGAGACAGACTGGGAAGAAATTCACTTCTTTCTCCTGATAAATCATCTTGATGGACTCTCTCACTCTCTCCTGGAACAAGGGTGGGACCAGGTGGGATCATTTTCTCCTCCCAGGTACCAATTGACACGACAAGCAGAAACAGCTTCAAGTTGTGTCAGGGAGGTTCAGCTTGGATATTAGGAAGTATTTCTCCATGAAGGGTGGTGCATGCCCATCCCTGTAGAGGTTTAACAGCTCTGGGGATGTGGCACGTGGGGACACAGGTCAGTGGTGGCCTTGGCAGGGCTGGGAATGGTTGGACTCAATAACTTTCAAGGGCTTTTCCAACCTGGATGATCCTGTGATTCCATGAGCTCATTCCAGCCCAACCACCCCAATTACTCATCACTGAGCAGGGCCCTGTGAACAATGAGCCAACAGCACCAAACCCAAGTGGGAAAGCCACGAGCACTGCTGGCTCTGGGGTGCCACTGAACACAAACATTCCCTCCTGGAGCAGCTGGCACCTACTTGGTTGGGCGATAATCCGGGATGGAACGATCCAAGGAAATCTTCTCACTGAGGTAGGAGTTGTAGCCATACTTCTCATGGGGTCCCTTGGCTTTCTCCTCCTCCTCAGGGGACAGGGTGGCTGGGAGGCCACCCTTTCCACGGCCACCATAGCCCTCAATGAGACCAAGGGACTTGGACAGACCTGGGGGGAAACAAAAACAACATTGCTGGTAAAACCCATCTCTCGTAAAACCCATCTCTGGTAAAACCCAGCACTGGCAAAACTCATCACTGATAAAACCCAGCCCTGATAAAACCTAGCCCTGGTGAAACCAATACCTTGTAAAACCCTGGTAAAACCTGTAAAACCCTGTAAATCCCTGGTAAACCCATCTCTGGTAAAACCAATCCCTGGTAAAACCCATCATTGGCAAAATTCATCATTGGTAAAACCCAGCCCTGTAAAACCAATCATTGGTAAAACCCATAATTACTAAAACCCAGCCCTGGTAAAAACCAGCCCTGTTAAAACTCTAGTAAAACAAATCCCTGGTAAAACCCATCATTGGTAAAAACCCAACCCTGGTAAAATCCATCATTGGTAAACCCATCATTGGTAAAACCCATCCCTGGTAAAACCCACTGTTATTATTTCTAACTCCTAAAGAAAAAGATGCTCTGACAATCCTGGCTGGTTTGGGTTGGTTTTCTGCAAACATTTCATGTGCTCCTTCTTTGGCCCAGTGCTGGAATAGAAATGGCTCAAGCCTTGCAGTTAGTTCCTCACAGCTCAGGCACACTGCTGCTGCTAGCCCTGCCCCTGGTGTGCAGCTGATAACCTGTCCCAGGATCTGTGCATTTATCTAGTTGGTGGGGAGGTTATTCAGGCCTCCTTCCCACTCTCAGAGAGGTAATTACATGGAAGGTTAGATGTCCCCAGGAGAAGGATAGGTTGAACACAGAGCAGGAATAAAACAGGGCTGGTTAAGTGCCAGCTGAATGAAGTTTTGCTCAGTGTGAACAGTGAACAGCATACAAATGGTAAGGATTTAAAAACAATTTCCCCTCAAAGCTTTCTTATCTTTTAAAGTACAACATTCCCAGACCCTTATCAAGGGGAATTATTTTTTTTATATCTGCATAGCTGAAGGAAATAGGCAAAGTTCAAAATGAGCTGCATATAAAGAGCTCCATGGATGATTTGGTGGTGGCTGTGGGAAGCCAAGTCCATGCTCATGTTATTATTTATTAGACAGGGCACCTGGAATTTGAATATTTTTCATTAGCAGAATTCACTCTCTTTTGGTCAGAAACATAAATATAATAATGATGGATTTTGGTTTGCTTTTTGTCTATGTTGGTTATTTTATAATGCAAGACACCAGGGTATATTCCCATTAATTCAGTGGCAGAGCCTGATTGAGAACAGGACAGATTTTGTGATCTCTGAAGCTTTTGAAGGTACAATAACCTTCAGGTGGGTCCAGCTCCCAAAACTACCACTGACTTCCACTATCCTGCACAAAACATTCCTGCCTCTCCACAGATTTAAATATTTTTTTTTCCTCAAAAAGTAGCATTGAGAGACAGAAAAAAATGAGCTGTGGATGTAAATCCCAGTTGGAAGCACAGTTTGAATTAGTAGTAGTAGTAGCAGTAGTAGCAGTACTGCTGCTGTTGTTATTCCTTCAGAGAAGCTTGCAACATCCTTCCCTGCTCCACCAGAGCCCCTCTGACCACACTGGGCTGGATGAGATTTTATGTGAGGACAATAAGAACAGATTAGCCCCAGGCTGGGATGCCACATGCAGGCTCTTTCCCAGCTCCAGGCTGAGCAGGAGCCAGGGGGTCACTCTGGAAGCCTGGCAAAGGTGGCACTTTGTGGCCTGCAGAAGCTCAGCAGGTCACTCTGTGAGCTTCCCAGCCCCAAGTGGTTCCACTCTGGGAACCCTCAGCATCTCCTAGTTTGTTTCTAAAGCTTAATTTTGTTTTTCTTGGTTCATTTGAACACATTTCTCTTTGGCCCAGTGCTTTTGCTTTTTTTGCTTTGAAGCCACACCTATACAGAGGGAAGTGGGAACTTCCTGAGAGGCTGCATGGATGGAGGACACTCAGTGGGATGTGGGAGCCATGGACATCCCAGCACCTGGCTCTGGTAGAAGCAGGTTTAAAAATCACAACAGCTAATAACAGATAATTAACTCAGCCACCAAGACAGTGCCAGTCCCAGAGCTCCACAGCTGAAGCCAGCAGGGAAGGATGAAGCCTCCAAGGTGAATCCATCCCCCACAAGATCCCAAGCAGCTTCCACAGGTTCTTATCTCTGGCTTGAGTAAGGGAATTGTGCTCCCAAGCTCATGAAGGACCTGGAATTTGGGGTGAATCTCCCTGAGGCTCAAAACACCCTCAGGCCATTGCAGCCTGGGGGACAGATCCCAGCACACATTTCTCTCTGCTCACTCCGTTTATTTCTGTATATTCTGTGTTTCTGCTGTTTGGAGTTGGTAAATGCTGATGAACCAACATCATTTAACCAAAGAACTCAATCAAATGGCTCCATTTGTGTTGGGCAGGGTACCACTGTGAGCCCATCATCCTCCTGTGCAGGAGAGCAGCAGGAGCAGGGAGATTGATGGAGATGATAATTCCCAGGTGGGATGTGCCAGGCAGGATCCCCTGTCTGTCTCTGGGCTGGTTCAACATTTCCTCTCCAGCCCAGGCAGTCAGGAGGGATCAGCAATGTCACTTTGGTGTGTGGACTCAAAGCAAGAGTCAAGAACATTTGGCAAGGAAGGTAATTCATGTCCAAAGAGAAGAGGAAGGAATTTGTTTCCAGCTGGCTGAAAATGTGCCTCAGGAGCAGCAGAACTGAGAACAAATGGTGACAGCACATCCTCATCCAGTGAATCCATTCATTGGCATTTACTCACCACATTTTTGGGCACTTTTCTGTGAACTTGAGCTACCTTTGCTGTGACTCCAGGAATTACCCTGAGCCCAGCCCATGTGGGGTTCCATGGAGCCTGCTTGGAATTGGCCTGCAAGGGCCAGAAGTGACACACAGAGACAGCATGAGCTAAAAAGGGCAGGAGCATGGTGTCATCAGCTTGTTTCCTTGAAGAACAGGGCTGAAAGCAAAGAATCAGGACTGGTCCCAAGTCACAGAGCAAACCCTTTATCATTCTGGGCAGGCACAAAGCACAAGTGCTGAACCTCTGCCAGAAAGTGTCTCCTGGTGCTTCTCCAGCCTACCTGGAGTGATAAACAGCACTAAACCCCACAAAAAATCTTCATCTTTGGAGTGAATTCAGCCCCTAGGGAATTCTGCATGCTCAGGAGGTGGGAATGGGCTGCATGGAGATGAGGTGCAGGTGCAGATCAGAGCTCTGAGCAGCCACAAGCTTCACTCATCCCAAAGCCACATTCACCCAAGGCTAAAATGGGAGTTTTTTTCAGAACCTCCTAAAATTTCTGCACTTTGGAACAAATGGAATATATTGTTATTGTACTGCAGGAATAGAAGGGAAAAGAAAAAGCAAGACACCACTTGGAGCTGCCAAGATCTGAGCCTCTCCTGCTGGAGCAGCCAGACAGGGGATCCCTGGGGACTGGCTGGAGTTGGTTTTCTTCAAGATGATATAAAAATTTAATCTCTACAGCAAAATTATTCCTAGACTGAGCACAGTTAGAGTAAATATATTAGTCTCTTCTTAAGCTGAGTGTATTTCAGAAGGAGGCAGGAGTTTTCTAGGACAGAGAAAACCTTTAGTGAAATACAATCAAATGTGACTTGCAGCCTTCATTTCCAAAGTCTCCTTGGGAGCTGGAGGGGGAAAAAAGCTTTTTGCTCCATGTCAGCTTGGATGAAGGAAAACATTAACCCTCCCATACAACTCTCAGCCCAGGAGATTTGTGATGGGGGGCTGGGGAAGAAGAAAGAGCCCTGAAATAAAAAGGCATTTCTGAGAAAGGGGGTGCTGAGCTTAACGCTGGGGTGAGCAGGGAAAACATCAACCTTGCAGTGCCTAAAAGGGTCACAGGGGGCTGGAGAGGGACTGGGGACAAGGGATGGAGGGACAGGACACAGGGCATGGCTTCCACTGCCAGAGGGCAGGGACAGATGGGATATTGGGCAGGAATTGTTCCTGTGAGGGTGGCAGGCCCTGGCACAGGGTGCCCAGAGCAGCTGTGGCTGCCCCTGGATCCCTGGCAGTGCCCAAGGCCAGGCTGGACACTGGGGCTTGGAGCAGCCTGGGACAGTGGGAGGTGTCCCTGCCATGGCAGGGATGGGATAAGATGACATTCAAAGTCCCTTCCAACCTAAACCATTCTGGAATTCTAATATAGGAAAAATTTCTGGAAAAGCAATTTTTTTAGCTACATCTTTCTATATCTGTATCTCCTGCAGCATGAGGTACAGAACAGGGTGGAAGATACATTCCAATAGGGAAGAGGAACTTGAAGCCCCCCTCCTCCAGAAGGAATAAGTAACACTGAAATGGTGCTGGAAAACATGGGAACCATAAAGTGAAATTAAAGGAGATGTCTCTGCAAAGCACAGCTCTTACTCAGTGAAGCACAGTGGTTTTTTCAGCCCCAAGAGCTCTCCCAGGGATGTTTGTCCTGGCCTAAATCAGCTAGAGAGCTGAAGGCTCCCAAGGAATCTCTGACCTGGGGAAAAAGCCAAAGTGAGGAGGTGAATGGCCCAGCTGGGAGTGTGTGACCTGCAGGGGAGTCAGGGAGGGGACACAGCAGAGGGGCTCTCAGGGCATTGTGTGAGAAAGCACAACTGCTGCAAAGGGCAGAATGTCCCCAGAATGCTGGAAATGATGGGAGTGCTGAAGTTTTTAGTGCTGTCCTGCTGATCACTGCAAACACAGACTGTTAAAGGGAGGGTTCATTAACAGTAAGGGGGACTGGCACAAGAGCAGGCACCAGTTTCCCTTTGCAGCCTTGGTGGAAGCTGGGGCATGGGATTTTCTCTCCTTGCAGCAGTTTTCACACAGTTTTAGCCAGACTTGCCTGTGATTATTGGGGTAAATAACCCCACTGCTCTGGCTGTAGGTTACCCCTGTGTAAGGGGAACCCTGTGCTGCCACAGGGCTGTGGCAACTGTGCAGGGAATCCAAACACAACTGGCCCTGTCAGCTCCCTTTGCTGTCACTGCCTCCCCACAGCATCCTCATACTCCTGCAGGGGAACTAAAAGTAGCTGTGAAGGGATCAGAATATGAGAGTTTGCTTTCTCCTAGGGAAAAAAAAATATATATATATATATATTTAAAGTTTAAAAATGAGCTTAAATATCACAGCCTGTGAAAAAACAGTATTCCCCTGAACTCTATACAATTCTATTCACTGTACATGCTAAATTTATTTTTCCCAGGGCTGACAACTTATCAAAAGTTTATTCTCCAAATCAGATGCTGCAGCTTAAAGGTCAGGGCTTCCCCTTCCACTGGACAGTCCTTTTGCAGGAGCTGGATTTTAGAATATCAGGACATCTCCCCCAGTGCAGGAATGCACAGAGCTGCCTGCTGTCCTTCACCATGCAAATGAATGTTGGTTTACTGCAGAGATTACCATGAGCATGGTGACTTTCAGAAGTGGGGGGTCACAAAAACTCCCACCCTCTGCCTTCACTCTGAATGACAAATGGGAACTCAGACAAAGCAGCAGATGAATGGGCCCAGGCTTGGCAAGCAGGGATTTTAGCAGATACAAACTGAAAATAGAGCATATTTCACCTGTACTCCAACATATTGCATCTCTGAAAAAGCTCCTGCCTATGAAAAATTATGTGAATAATTCTGGCTGAAATGAATTTGTCCAACAGAGCATTAAGATTTCACTTAAACAATTGTGGCAGGTAGGGGTAAGGGAATTGAATACATTTTCTTGCAGCCCAGACAGGCAAGAACCAAAACCAGGATGGGCACAGCTCATTTTTAAATCTATTTAATGTTATAACCTTTTTAATGCCAGGCTGGATGGGCCTTGGAGCACCCTGGACTGGTGGAAGGTGTCTCTGTTCCTGGCAGGGGGGAATGAGACGAGCTTTAAGGTCCCTTCCCACACAACCACTCTGGGATTCCCTGATTTAAGCTTAGATTAGATGATGCAAAGAATGTTTTAAGCCCATCTGTGCTTACACCATTATGGGAACAGTCAGACAATGTCCAGGTTTCTTCATGCACTCCTTGGAAAGAAAAGATGGACAAGGGAGCACAGTCACTGAAGTCTCATTTGAAATGTTTAAACACAAATCTACATTTATATGGCCACACACACAGGGCTTCAAAAATGAAGTTTTCTTATCAATATAGAAATGGAAACAGAGGGAAATGACTTTCAGAGCCAGAGGGAGGATCAGCACCTGCAGCAAGGACAACACAGCCATCAGGACAATGTCAAAGCCTGTTCAGCCCATTACACTACCAAGTTCTGCTTCCAAATGATAATTCCCCAATCCACGTTTGCCCCTGGCACAAAAAACCAGAAATCCTTCCCCAGGCCAAGGCTGTTTAGTTCTGAAGAATGATTTATTTGGTTCCAACACCTGGGACTGGTGAAAGAGCCTGGACATCACTCTGTCCTCCCTACAAGTCCAAAAATAGTGGCATTTACCACTCTGCTCAGATTGATAAAATAACTTGTTGAGAAAGGCAGAACTTGGCAGCAGAGCTGGTGCAGAGCAGAAATCCAAAGGCTAAAAAAGCTCTTTGCAGCTCAGCAGGGAAAACAGGCACTGCTGTCAGGGGAGTCTCAGGCACAGAGACCTTGTTCAGACACAAAAGAAAGAAATGAAGGTGATTCAGATCCCAGGGAAAACCTGGACACACGTGAAGCACTCCTGGCAATTTAACAATGAGAGCAATGCCTTTCCCTGTAGGTACAGCTACCCCCACCCCAGGAGCTGCTCTGCTGCTGGACTGCCCCTCTCAAAGGGGAAATTCCACTCAAGAAGCCAGTCCCTCACAGCTGTTACAGGTTTGTCCCAAAATCACCAGTTACACACTGCCCTTCATGTTTGCTGTCATTTACAGCACCAGCAGCTGCCTGGGAATTCTGGATAACAGCCTGGGATCCAGTTGCAGGAAAGGATGAAGGGGATTTGCAGAAAAGGTAAAGAAAAGAGTTTGTTGCAGAAATCTCACCTGCCTGTTATGACACAAATACAGATTTACACCTCTGACTAACAGAGGGGACTGTCACGTTCTGGAAATACTGGAGAAAAGGGAGGAAAAAGAGGCAAAAAGGAGTAGATCACAGTGTGTAGCAAAAAGGAAAATCACTAAGATCATTCAGAGAGCTAACTCCAGTTACAGCACACCTGTGTTCAGGATGTCAGCGAACTCCAGAGAACTGGCTTTAGTAAGCCCTGCCTCAGGGCTGCTTTCAAGCATCCAATATTCCTGGGATTCAGGCACAACACACAGCAAGGTGTTTGCATGAGCTGGTCAGAACAGTCCAGAGCAACCTTCCCAGCAGCTGCTCCCTGGTCTGTTCCAGTGGCACCGATCTCCACAAAGCACCAACATGCCCAGGCAGCAGTGAGAAAGCACAGGAGACCCTCAGAGAGGGGAGGGGACTCTGAAGAGCACCCAGCATGGAATTCCACACTGGTTTAGGTTGGAAGGGACATTAATCTCATCCTCACCCCTCCCATGGGCAGGGACAACTTCCACTGTCCCAGGATGCTCCAAACTCTGTCCAGCCTGGCCCTGGGCACTGCCAGGGATTCAGGGGCTGCCACAGCTGCTCTGTGCCAGGGCCTGCCCAGCACAGCCAGGTACCAGAGAGGAGACTCAAGCAGGGAGAGAACAGATGCCCAGCAGAGCAGAGCAGGTCCCCCAGCACAGCACAGCAGGACACCAGCCTCATCCAAGGCACCACAACCAGATGTGCCTGGCTGAAACACCCCTTGGTGAGACACTGCCATCAGCAGCCTGGGCTCAGTTTAATTCCAGGTCCTTCACCCCCACCACCAGCACTCTGCAGACAAAATGCCCAACAACCCTCCCAGGCTCCCTCCAAGCCTGCTGGGCCATGTCCCCCTGCCAGGGGAGCAGGGCTGGCTGCTCCAGCCCAGCCACGAGCCTGGAGTCACCTGCTGAGGCTGCAGGACCAGAGGGGCTCTGGCCATGTGGCTGCTGCTGCTCCATGACAGGAGGGTGGATGAGGCTCTCCTGGCCCTGACAGCAGCCTGGGGAAAGAGCCACACTGGAAGCTTTGCCCAGCCATGCATCTGCTGGGAGAGAACTCAGTGACAGCTAAAGCCTGATGAAGTGTCATGAGAGGAGTCTGCTTTACAGCTACCAAGGCCATAGAGCATAACCCACAGCAGGACCTGGATTACAGCTCTGACACTTTGCAGTAACTTCAAAGGTGAATTTAGGGCCTGTCACCATTCCCAAGACAGACAAGGTCCCTGCTCCATGCACCCAGTGGGGGATTGATTCTCCACACAGCCCAGTGCCAGCTCTGCACTGGTGGGCTTTGCTGAAGCCCCTCACTGCTCCCAAACACAGCCTGGCTCAGTGCCTGTGGGACAGCTCAGGACACAGGAGCTCAGGGGAGCAAGGCCAAGGGCAAAACAACAAATATTTACACTGCTCAGCCAAGGGCCCATTTGGGTGATGAATTAAACAATTACCTGCAGCTTTATTTTTAGGAGACAGGCTGCAATTCAAGCAAGAGAGAACTTATCTTGTTCTCCTCTCTGAGCTGCCAGGACACGGCTCTGACAGGACACACTCCTACGTGCCAGGCTGCTCAGGGAGCAGGGCAGGAGCAGCTCTTTGCTCAGAAAAATCACAAATATCCCATTACTGGGAGTCTTCAAGGGCAGGCTGGATGGGGCTTTAAGTGACCACTGGAACAACATGATCTTCACATATCCTTTTCAACCCAAACTATTTTCCTGCTGAGGATGGAAGAGTCTGGAAATGTCTGTAGTACAGGCATTTTAAGACATTCCCAAACTTCCATCCTCAGCAGCAAAACATCAGCCCTCACATGTGCTCAGGCAGTGATTTCTGAGGCCAAACTGCAAACTGCTCATCCCCAGGTAGTCACTCCCACCACCACTCCAGGCTCAGGCAAACCTTTTGTTGAGTTTTCATTGCTGTTTTTATCCTGCAGTGCCAAATTTCAGTTCTTTGGGTAACACAGGCCATTCCCACCTCCATCACATCTGCTTCCAGGCAGAGCTACTGCTTGGGCACAGAGATGTCAAACTTCAGTGCCAGCTCAAAAACACATAGCAAAGGTGTGAAAATAAGGATTTCTTAAATCCATCTTGTCCCAGAGAAGCTGTGACTGGAGCAGCACCCCAGCAAGAGGAGCAGAACCACAAGAACAAGTATGGAAGCAGGAAAAGAACAGAACCCATAAACCCACAAATGAACAGTTTCTGAACCCCATTCAAGCATTAAAAATAATATTTAGCATTTTTATTTTCACCAGGAATCTGTTATTTCCAGATCATGTCTCTATAGCAAGCTGTTAGTGTTTGTAGTTTCCTCTAATGCATGATCCTGTTTTCCTTCTGAAAACATTTCCTCTCTCTATAGATTGGCCTGTTGGAAAGGGGAAAATCTCTGCCATTTGGCAAGATAAGAAATGAAGAAATACCACAGTGTAAGAGCAGACATCATCAATACAAATGTGGCTGCTCAGGTTTTGGGCTGAGTTTTGTGGGTATGTGGGAGGTTACACAGTTGTGTGAGCCCCGTGCACAGGGCACCTCCTCACAGAGCCCTGGGGGAGACAGAAACTGCAGATGGTCACCAAAACACCTGCTATAAAGGCTATAAAACCTTACAGAGGCCTCCCTGTTTCCCACTCCTGAAGCCTGGGAAAGGGAGGAACACGTGGGTGGTGTTTGTAACCCAGGGCCCAAGCAGAGTTCCAGGTCCCTGGGACAGGCTGGGCACCTGTGGACAAAAAGGATCCGTGGGACTGTATCCTGAGAAGCAGCACACTGCACAGGGGACCGCAGAACCTTCCTAATTCCAAAGGGGCCCCTTGATCCAAGCAATCTCTCCCTGGCTCCCTCGAATGTGCTCAATCTGTAAAGACTGACAGATTAGAGAGGGGCTGACATTGCCCAGAATTGTCTTTCCCACAAAAAGGATGTAATTGTGATGTGAAAATGGCTGCAGAGAGACAAACTCTGGGTTTACAAGTGCATCCTTAGCAAGTATGTACAAGCCTCATCCCAACTAACTGCATTTTACTGAGCTGTGAACTCGCTAATTCCTTTTTAAGGTCAAGAAAATCCATTTGGCAGAGGTTTGCTTGGTGCATTGAACTTCTGTGCTCAGATACTGTCCTCGCTCAGTGCCCATTTCCTGCTGGTTTTGGGGTGTGCTCTCAGACACACAGGGCACCCCAGAGAGTGCTTGTGCTCTTCAAGCTCCTTCCATCTGTTAGTGCTCTGCCAATGGGCCATAGGGGTGACACAGCCAAAGCCAGGAATAAAAGAGCTAATTTGGTCATGAGAGAGAAATATTCTCCACTGCAATGCTTTTATTCCTGCACACATCTGCATTCTCCTAACAAACACAGCAGCCATGGATCCAGGGTGCTTTATGTAATGGATGCATTGTTGGAATGACACAGGAGCACAACAGACACCTCTTGGACAAAAACCTGGGGTTGTCACAGTGACTCAGTCTCTGTGTGGGGAGGAAGAGCTTTGTGTGCTCCCAAGGACTCAGCTACCAGCCCCAGCTAGCTGAAATCACTCAGGTTCTCAAGGAGAGCATGAGCTGAACTGCTTTGCCTCAAGGAATGAGCCTGGAGCTCCCTCTCCACCATCCATGCACATCTGTGAATGGTTATACTGCTCAGCAATGGGAACAGTTCCTAAGAGGCCCCAGATCTGTGACTGTTTAACTCAGTGTTTCTATAGAGAGCTTCTGATGATAGGCACTAAGTGCTTTAAAAACATAATTAATGCTCAAAGCACTCCTGAGAGGCAGCTAAATATAGGACTGGGAGTTTCAGCTACCTGGAGCAGGACTGTCCTTGATCCTTTTGTAGAACACTTGGTACAACAGGGTACACAGTACAATAGGGTCTCAGTCCCATTGTGCTTGAGGCTCCCAGAGAACTCAGGAGAAAACACACCTCACTCCTTATCTAGATGTCAAACACAGGAAAAAACTTATCCAAGGTGACTTAGCTGAGGATTAGTGTTTACAGACAGAGCTGATTTCTTAGGAAATTAGAGAAAGGAAATTAGAGAACCTGTCATGGCAGGGGGGTTTGCTCCCTCTGGTGACCACACACAGGGGGCACCTGAGCACTGACCACTGTGCTTTGAGCCAAGCCCCAGCTCCACGGCTGATCTGGAAGGACCAGGGAAATCCAGAGGCTCTCAGCCACTACAGCACTTCACAGGATCCCATTTTTAGCCAAAGAGGAGTGTCTGGGGTCATTTTTTGAGAGCAAGTCATTCAATGAGAAGAAGCCTCTGAGGTGGATCACACACACCCAGATGTGTGGTGTCCCCATGGGCCTCCCTCAGCCTCCTGGAAGAGGAAGAGATGAGGAAGTGGAAGAGATCCCCACACATCCTGGGCAGTGCCGTCAGGGTCAGGACAGTCACACTTGCCACTGCATTTTTCCCTTGGGGACCAGAAAGCAAAGAGGACTCACAAACGTGGCCTTTGCCAAAGCTCTGCTCTGTGTTTGCCAGCCAGCACCATGACTTCCCAGGCCAGCACAATCTTCATCTCTATTCTCCCTCCCAGCCCCCAGCTCTCCAGCATACGCTTCCTTCTGTCCTTCCATCCTGCCTCCATCCGATTTCCATCCCTTTGAGAGTCCAGTCTCCTTCCACACCACATCCCCTGAACCCTTCAGTCCTTGCTGCCCTCAGTCCCCTCCTGCCCCCAGCACTGCCCATCCTCTGACCTGCCCTGGGGCAGCCAAGATCAGGCCCAAGACTCCCCCCAGATTCCCATGAATAATAATTAATATCCCCCTAAAATATGTGTTAATGAGTAACCCTGCAGCTCCCCAGCTCATAGGCAGTGACTGCTCTTTTTATCTTAAAAAACCCCCTCTAAATGCCTTCCCATTGCTTGTCCTAGATAGGAAGGGAGAAATCCAAAAAAGGCCATATTTAAATTAATTCCCAAACTGATCCACTCAAACAACTTGAGAAGTATCCTACAATAGCTGTAAGTGAGTTACATCCTCCCCTCCCTCTCCCACCTTCCTGAGGAACACAATTAGCACCCACGTGCCAAAGCTGGTCCTCCTCACCCTTCAGCAAATGCAAGGAGTTAAGAGGGGAACAAAAAGTGTTGTTATACAGAACTCAGGATCAGCTTCCTGCCTTGGCAGGTGAGGTTTAGCAGGGAATCAATCTGCTGCTCTCTGGAAAATGCAGCCTCAGTGGAAACCCTAAGCCCCAACCCCTCCCTGCTCAAGCAGACCCTGAGCTGCTGGGGAAAAGATGCCTCAAGAGGAGGGCCGTGCTTAAAATCCCCAGGATGAGAACAAATCCAAGCAGAGGATGAAAATCTGACCTCACTGGGAGCTCAGGACAGACACAGGAGCTGAGGACCTGAACTGGGAACATCCTCTGTGGGGACAGGGTCCCACTGTCCCCTGACTCACTCAAGGCCTGAAGGGGATCATTTCTCTTCCCTCACTCTTTCCCAAGGACCTCTTTCCAGGATCTGCCACTTTTTTCCACCCTCTTGCCATGGCCAAGCCTTCCACACCCCCTAGTCTGCAGAGACTGCAGGTCCTTGGGGAAATTGTTCACTTCTGAGCAAAACAGCTCCTGCTTCAGATGGTGGTCAAGAGAAAAGCCACAAGCATCACATCCACTTCTTCATGTTTAGGGATTAAGGATATCTCATCTTTGGACAACACCCGAGAGAAACTTGGATCTGTAATTTGAAGAGAATTATAAATGTTGAGCGGGAAGTGAGGAAAGGCAACTTTTGCACTTCAATCTTGAGTTTCCAGAACACATTTTCACAGTGGAATGTGACTGCAGGATTGCATTTGCTCTTCAATGCTGCTTTTCCAGTGTAAAGCTACCCATCACATCAGAAATTCACATCCTGCCTCCCTTTTTCCACAGTCACTGCTGTGATAACCCTGTGCTCCCAGCCCTCCTGCATCTCCACAGGCAAGTGGCTTCCAGCCCATCCCCATCTCCAAATCCTGCCCTGTGCCCCAGCCAGCCCCCTTCCTTTTCCTTCCCTCCTCTTCCCCTACACTTTCTGTACCACAATCCATCCCCCTGCCTGATCCCTCTCACCCCTGTATGTGCTGGAGCTTATCAGGAATATCCTCCAGTGCTACCAAGTTGCTCAAGTGCCTTTTTCCTCTCAGAGAGGAAATATTGGTGTTTCTAGCTATTACAGCACCTCATGGTAGCATTTATCCCCCTTTTCCTCAAAACTGACCCTTCTCACTTCAGCCTAGCAGCAGACAACTCTGACTACCAAACCCCTTTAATTCTATGTATCAATGATTATGTGAAATGCCAGGATGCTCTGGATTAATTCCTCTGGATACACTTGTCCTTAGTTTTCAAATTATTGATGGAAACTTTACCATGAGAAACCCACAATCCACACTACCAAGCTGAACATGCTTGGGTGCTGGTGCTGATTGAGCATCAACCACAATTCAGCCTTGACACAAAGACTGCAGCACTATGAAATTTCAAATTTGGACTTTCACTTTCTAAATCTGTGAGAGGCTTCCCTGGAGGAAAGGCAGGAAGAGCAGTGACCCTGATGCACTGCTATGCACTGCAGGAACTTCAAAGTGAGCCATTAGTTTAGTTCAATTTAATTCATTTGCATGGGTAAAAAAAGTAAGTTGTGAGCCTCAGAACGCACAGCTGGGGGCCCTGGGTGCTGGGGACAGCACCTGAAGAATGCACTGCAGCCTTGGCACTTACCCTCCACACCTTTTTTAGGGATTAAAACAAGCACTGAACTCCTGAAGCCCAGGTGCTAAAAGGGGTTTGGAGCAGCCTGACCTCCTGGCAGTCCTTCCCCTCACTTCAGTGAGCCTTAGGACAGATCCCTTTGATCTAAACTCACCAGTTTGCTGCAGGTCAGGGCTTTTGGAGGAGAGCTTTTACTGAATCTCATTTCTGACCCAGGAAAAGTTTTCTCTGTGGCACATCACCCCCATTAGCCACTTGTGTCCATCATCACTTCCCTAATTTTGGTACCAGGCAGATAAGAAGCAGCTGGAACCAGGTTTTTTCCTCTGTTTTGTAGGGGGAAGGACAGGGCAAATAGAACACACAAAAATACAGCACAGAAGTAATAAATGTATTTGTGCTGCTCAAGGTTTCAGCTCCAAACTGGGGCTGGCAGGAATTTGCGGTACTAGAAATTATCTTGCTAAAAAAAAAAAACAACAACAAAACATCCTTTCTAAAGGTCAGGTTCTCAGGAGGATACATTTAGAAGGACAGTATCACATCCTCTAGGCCAAATAATTTGTCATATTTTCAATACATACTTGGAAGGGATGTGCTGCTCATTTCAACTAGACCAGCCCCAAAGAGGAACTGTTTTCAGACCAAGGCTTGTGA
This sequence comes from Sialia sialis, assembly GCA_009812075.1. Classification (NCBI taxonomy): domain Eukaryota; kingdom Metazoa; phylum Chordata; class Aves; order Passeriformes; family Turdidae; genus Sialia; species Sialia sialis. Next base: position 3,644,098 of record VRYO01000577.1, on the reverse strand, counting down.
AACAGCCCATGGGCTACACCCCAAACCCCCAAAAACTCCCACCCCGTTTGTCAGCACAGGCAGAGACCCTGCCAGCACAAGGAAAGGCCTGGGAGGGGAATGGACACTGGAAAATACTCTGCATAAATTAAGGCTAAATTGACATTTTTGGCTGTGCTTTGATGTCCCAGCACAGCTTTTCTTCTGTAACCCAGAGCAGAGATAAAAACTCCAGGATGAGAATATCTGACAGAAAAAAGGACAATATATGTTTACTAATTTTTCAAAAGGTCCCAGGGCTAATTCCCCAATTTTGCACAGATTAATTAGAGTAATTAGTTAAGTCATTAACTGTAAGGTCTGTGAAGCACCATGTGATTTTATTGTGCATTTGTACTGAATGAGATCTTGATACATGACTGGGTTTCCTAACCACCACCTAGGTACAAATAACTAATGACAGCAGCAATAAATGGATATATTTAAGGTGACTGCAAGACTCTGGGACAAGACTCTGTTAATCAGCACAACTTTATCACCCTCAGGAGGGAGGTGAACGTGGTCTGAGGGCTCTGTGTGCTCATGCCAAAGCAAAGCAAAGGAGTCCCAAACTCCCTCATTTTTGAGACTGGGATTATTGCATGGCAGAGACTGCAGAGACTGAACAGAATTTTACCAAATCTGCTTTTATCTTTTGCAATGTCGAAACTCTGATCTGCAGCCAGTGCCGGCTGCTGCTCTGCTGACTTATTTTTAAACACTTGCCAGCGTGTTATAAAATGAACATCCCTCCCCCCCAGGCTGGGGAGAGGAGCAAATCCCATCTGCTGCCTGCTCCTGGCACACAGCACACGGGGAGAAGGCAGGAGCTGCTCTACCCAAGTGCACAAGGTACTCAGGGCTCAGGGCTGCTGGGGATCAGCCAAAGCTCCACTTGATCTTGGAGCCTTTTCCAACCTGGGTAATTCTGTGAATAGCCAGCAGGCCACTGTCAGCAGCACCCGAGGGACAGTATGTGCCCACTGCCTGAGAGCTCATGGAGCATCCTCGTGTGAGCGACTGGACTTTGTGCTTTAAATAAAACTTCCTCTTATTCTCCACCTTAATGCCTTACAACCCCCAGCGTTTCTGTCAACCTCTTACCTGACAGAGGCACTGAGATCCCAAACACTGGGGCTGTGTGTGGGCTGTGCCAGCCCCTCAGCACCACGGTGTTTGTGGTGCACAGGACTGCCTGCCACAGAGCAGCAGGAGAAATGCTTCCCATATGCACCCTGAAATAAATACAGGACCATTGTGGCCCTCATCCCGTGGTTCCCCATATGTTACATGCCTGTAATTGTCTGCAGAAAGCAACTTGCTCTTTTATGTTAAAAAACAACAACAAAAAACACCAAAACCCTGCTGTGCATATTTCCAGCATTTCTTCAGCTTGGTTTTGAATTCTGTGTTAGGCCTTGCATTAATCAAATGAAATAATAAACAGCTGAAAATCATTACATGAGGTCTAATCCTATCTTAAGGATATGTCTGTATCTTAGACTTAGTTATCAAGTATTATTTCCTGCTACTAATAACAGAAAAAAAAGGATACTGGTAAAAGTTTTCAGGAAATCACCATTAATAGCCAGGAAAAAAAAATCAGTGACTTTTCTTCTCAGGTTTGATCCTCTCCTCAGAGTGATGTGGCCATTGCTGCCATGCCTAAAATAAGCACATCATGTTTTCATTCACATGATTCCTTATTCTGTGAAATTTAAACACAATCCATGTGTTGGCAGCAGCTACCAAATACCTCATGGCCCAAACCAGCAGCAGCAGCAGCTCCATAAAGACAGTTTTTCCCTCCTTCCTCTTCCAGGCCATCTGCTCTGCAAAGCCCCACTGGAGTAACAGCACAGGCTGTAATGTCCTGTCCCCAGAGGAAGGAGGGAAATTAATCCCTAAGGATGCTGTGCCCAGGCTCAGGTGCAAAAGCTGACTTTTGGGTGCAGCCAGCTGGGCTGGAAGAGCCCAGAGCTCTTTGGAATCTAATGGATTAAAATTCCCAAAATTCTGAGCTCAGTATTACCCAGAACACGGGGCTGGCTGAGGAGTCTGGTGGGCCCTTCCTCTGCATCAGGGCTGGATGATACCTCTGGATAGGTAACTCTGAATCCCACCCAACAGCCTGGGATCCTTCATTCCTTGGGCTGAGTATTTTTAACCCCCAACTGTTTAAGCTAAACATAGAACAGGAATTTTCACCACCAAAATTAGAGGTGAGTGATCCATGACCCTTTATGAGTCCTTTGTGTTTGTCACACATGCTAGAGAAATATGGAGGAATCAGTGATTTCATAGGATGAGTTTTCCCCTGGAAGTCCTGGTCATTTTCTAACATCTCAATACATCTGTGCCACGCTTTTAAAAATCCAGCCATCCAACAGACCCAGCCAGGGCAATGCTATCACAAGCACTAAATAAAAGCCCAATAATATTAGAGCAGTGCCTTTCACAGGCAGCAAGACATGATTAAGATAAGAAAGGTGAAGAATGCCTCGAGATTGAGGGAAGAAGCAGCCACAGGGATGTTTGCTGGAGCACATCCAGCAGCATCACACAGCCCAGCTATCTCCCATGTCATCGCCCATCAGATTGCTGGAGCACATCACAGCCTGTCACACACTCCCAGCACAGCCCCCACGTCTCTCCAGCAGCACATTTGTCATCCTGGGAGCCCTTCACTCATCTCTGCTCCATCTTATGCTTGTGCATGATGCTCACACGTGCCCCAGCAACCTGCAGACACTTAAGTCCTCGAAGCAACAGATTTTCCTTCCCACTGAGGCAACACAAATGAGTTTGTTACGTTGACTGGAGCTCAGTGCAAACAGCAAAGAGCCTGTCTGCATATAAAACACAGAGCCAGCCAGCAGGGCTTTCTCTCACTGACCATCTCTGCATGCTTCCAGCTCGAAAGACATTAAAAAATGTTTCCCACCCTCAGGCCAAATGAGAGCTCTGGTTTAGGCACATTACACACTATTTACATATGGAGTGAGAATTTCCAGGCAAGAACCTGCAGCCAGGTGTTTAATGGTATTTAGACTCCAGTTTCCACCAATTTCACTATAAGTTAAATCATATTTTAATTAAATCACAAGTACTCTAGAGTTCAGTAAGTGTTTGGACAACGCTCTCAGGCACAGTGTGGGATGCTTGGGGTGTCTGTGCAGGGCCAGGAGTTGGATTTGGATGATCCTTGTGAGTCCCTTCCAGCTCAGGAGATTCTCTGATTCTATAATTCAAAAGAGAAGTGATCTATGAGGATCTCTTACCTGGGGTCACAGGAGACAACTGGAAAGAGCAGAGCCCCAATGCGTCCCACAGCAAACTTAAGTGGTGACAGTCTTTCCTCCTGGGACATCTGAGACCTCGGGGATCCAAAAGGAGATGTTTCACACAACACCTGTGTCCCATTGCCAGGGGATCCCAGCTGCACCTGACCCCCAAAGCACTGGATGCCTTTCCCATCCTGGTTTGGGTTGGGAGGGACTTCAAAGCCCATTCCAGTCATGGCAGGGGCACCTTCCACTATCCCAGGTGCTTCGTCCAACCTGGCATTAAACACTAAAATACCTTTAATGTGAGCTGTGCCCATCCTGCCCAATCTGTTTTGGTCATTGCCTGGCTGGGCCAGTTCACTGCAGCAAGCAGCAGAATCCCACAGGCTGGGCCAGTCTGGAAGGGAGCACAGAGGGTCACTGGTGCCACCTCCCTGCTCAGGCAGCGCCATCCCAGAGCACAGGGCACAGGATGTGTCCATGTGGCTCTGGAATATCCCCACTGAGGGACACTCCAGCCCCTCCCTGGGCAGCCTGTTCAGGGCTGGGCACTGCCCAGGGCACAAGTTGTGCCTCCTGTGCAGGGGCAATTGCTGGGCTCAGTCCCTGCCCGTTCCTCTGGTGCCACTGCTGGGCCCTGGAGCAGAGCCTGGGCCCTGCTCTGCCCCTCCCTGCACACAGGGACACCCAGGCCTGAGGGTCCCTCTCAGCTGGGGCTCCTGTCCAGGCTGGACAGCCCCAGCTCCCTCAGCCTTTCCTCATTAGAGAGATGCCCTCATTACTGAACTTAAGACTGAAGGTGTGCTTAAATAGGTCTGAGTCTTAAACCACTTCTATGGGCCAATGAAACGAACAGTGGGACACCTGTACAGGCAAGAAAGGAAACCCAGTGCCTGGCTAAAAAACAAGCCCCTGGCTTGGTACCTGCTGCCTGCTGTACCTGAAAAGACACTCCCACCTTTCCTTTCATTAAGGGCTGACGGTTTTTCCATGGGAGAGCACGATCCATTCCAGCCCTGCTTCCTGCTCACACCAAATGTACCTGCACACAGAGCATTGCCTGGCTTTGGGGGAAACTTCCTGTGCTCAGCATCCTCTCAAATCAAGGCCAGGATCTGAGTGCTGGCAGGGAAATACCTGCAGCTCTGTGATCCATGGTGTCAGGCTGGAAATAGCTCATCCAGTCCATTCATGCACTGAAGAGATGGATGCTGGAGGGGTTTAACTGCACCCTTGATATCCCAGCCTGTAATGGGTTTTTGAAGTGACTGTAAGTCTGAGGGAAGGCACTGCAATGACACTCTTGGAAACCTGAATCCTGACAGGCATAGTCCCAAGAGCCAGGGACTGTCAGGGCTGAAACCTGCACTTTGAAGAAGGCAGCTGGATAATTCAGGAATTGGGGAGCAAAGCAATGGACAGGAAGGCTGGGATGTACTTACCCCAAATGACAAAATGCTCAGTTGTGTGGAAGGGCTTCACTGCATCTGCACTTTCTCCTGCTCTGATCAAAGGGTGGGAAAGGAAAAAAGCAGGGGAAATAGAAAACCAGAAGAAAAGGGAAAAAAGCAGTGGAAAATAGAAAACCAGAGGAAAAGGGAAAAGTGGGAGAGAAAAGGGAGATGAGAAAAAGGGAGAGGTGAGGAGATAGAACCCAGGAGCAGTGGTACATTCTTTGATGTTTCCAGTCTAAAAGGAGGACAAGATTTCATGTGAGCTTCAGGGCCAAGGCTACACTGGGCTCCAAAGTGTCACCAGTAATTCTCTCTCCCTGCTTCTCCTCTGTAACTTAACTAAAACTACCTTTGCCCACACCCTGGACTCCAGCCCTGCCAGTCGTGGTGCATCCCACAAGTCCCCCAGACTTCTGTGCTGACACTGAAGTCAGTGTCCAGAGATTCTGCAGGACCAGAACCGGAAGCACTGGTGCAGCAGCTGCTTTTGGCTGCTTCTTTTTGTTTCATTTCAAAAACATGAGTATTCCCATGGCATCCAATACAGCATCTGCCCCTAGACGTCAACTGCAAACAAAGAATCAAAGTCCCTAAAAGCTACCTGTGTGTTCAAGGCGACACAGATACCTTGTACAGAAGGCATGGAGCACATGTTTAACCTCAAACACATCCCTAGGAGCAGGATTAACACCAAACAAAGAAACAAGAAAAAACCTCAAACTTTAACGGGGTCAAATGGAACAGCAAGTGCTGCTTTAATGGGAAGGGCAGCAAATGAAAAAATGTGGCCTTTAACAAGGTACCATGGGTAAGATAGAAGGACAAAATAAAGGCACCAGCATCACTGACTGCTGCTGGAAAATTGCCTTTTTGCTTCAGTGCTGTGTACAAACCACAGTATCTGTCCCAGGGCCGCAGATGTAATTTAGTACAAAAGCAGACATGAATATGCTTAAATAATTCAAGGCAAAAATCTAAAGAATATGGACTGCCTTGGGTACTTCCTGACATTCATCTTCAAGACACAAAAGAGGCCAAACCACTTGTGACTGGTGCAGTTGGCCTTATCGACTCTGCGTCTCCCCTGGCTCAGATGAACGTCACGGCGCATCCAGCGCGCCGTGCGTTATCCGCTGCTGCCGGGGGAGCTGTCACATCCCTGCTCACATCCACAGCTGCCAGCTCAACATATGAACCTGCTCTGGGGGAAGCCTGACACACCAGCTTCTGCCTCGGAGCAACTCTATTAAACATTCTTCTGAGGTGGGAAAGAGTATCAGCAGAGAAAGCTCTGATACTATTTTTATTACTGATGATAATTATTATAACCTTTAGATGGGAGGGAGAGAAGGGCAGAGAAGAACTGTGCGAAGTTCAGCAAAGTTCAAACGCAGGTTGTGCACCTGGGGAGGAACAATCCCAGGCACTGGCACAGGCTGAGGGGGGCTGCTGGAGCAGTTCTGAGGAGAAGGAGCTGGGAGTTCATGGTGGACTGTGAGCTGAGGCCAACAGCTTCCTGGGGTGCATCAGGAGGAGCACTCCCAGCAGGTCATAGAGAAATCCTGTCCCTGTGCCAGCCCTGGGGGCAGCTCAGGAGTGCTGTGTCCAGCTCTGCATCCTCAGCACAGCAGGGACAGGGAGCTCCTGCAGCGGGGCCAGCACAGGCTGTGAGGATGAGGAGGGCCTGGAGCATCTCCGTGCCCAGGAAAGGCTGAGGGAGCTGGGGCTGTCCAGCCTGGACAGGAGCCCCAGCTGAGAGGGACCCTCAGGCCTGGGTGTCCCTGTGTGCAGGGAGGGGCAGAGCAGGGCCCAGGCTCTGCTCCAGGGCCCAGCAGTGGCACCAGAGGAACGGGCAGGGACTGAGCCCAGCAATTGCCCCTGCACAGGAGGCACAACTTGTGCCCTGGGCAGTGCCCAGCCCTGAACAGGCTGCCCAGGGAGGGGCTGGAGTGTCCCTCAGTGGGGATATTCCAGAGCCACATGGACACATCCTGTGCCCTGTGCTCTGGGATGGCGCTGCCTGAGCAGGGAGGTGGCACCAGTGACCCTCTGTGCTCCCTTCCAGACTGGCCCAGCCTGCGATTCTATGACTCCCATGGGAGCACCAGTCCCATGGGTACAGTGAAGTGGCCCTGCTTTCTGCAGGAAAAGGAAGCCTCAGGCACAGAGGCTGGGAATTTTAGTTCTGTATCCCTAAAACTGGGCTCTTTGAGCTATGGTGTGAGAGCAGAGATTTCCAAAGACACCTGTGAATGTAACTTGATTTGATTTTTCCAAAGGTAGAAACCTTGCAATTCTGCAGCAACTTGGGGATCTTTTTATCTCAATATACTGCCCAGCAGATCTACTGATGAACTTCATTTAAGCTAATGCAACTAAGCCTAACTTCTGTAAAACAGTCTCACTGATTTCTCATAAAGTCTGGACTTCAGTCCCTAGAGATTCTTTGGGAAACACAGCCTTTGATTCCTCTTGGTATCATCTAATATTCTGTCCTTGAAAATCTCTTCCTCACATTGTCCAAACCAAGCACTTCCAAATCCTGCTTTCTGTGTATTTGAAAGATTGACACTGTTCTTCCTCCAGCATAGTTATATTATTCCTTATCAGCTGTGCTTGCAAGATCTCTGTGTTTTTTAAATAGGAGTATCAGTGAAGATTAAAAGGTGTGTGATTAAAAACAACCAACGTGAGATGCAAGACAGGATAAGGAAAGTGATTTTTCCCTAGAAGTGACTCTAATACAAATATTTTGTTTATGTTAATGTAATTATGTTAATGAAAACAGTGGAACATCAGCCTTGACAAGGGCACAACAAATCAGGAGGGGTGCCACAGCCCCTGTGGGCCAGAAGAAGCTTTATGTGGCCCAAGTTCTTGATCATGAATCGACTCCCCAGGCACAGGGGTCCCAAATGACCCCTGGGTGTGCACCACAGTCCATGTGTGGCCATAAACAATCCCTTGTCCAGCGTTCCTGAACATCAGGCAGCCCAAGCAGAATTTAAATTATGAGCCAAACAACCAAATCCAGCTCCAGCCCCATCTAGAAGAGCACAAGCCATGCTCTGTGCATGACTTCTGCTCCTCAAGCTTTAAAAAGTGTTAATGCACTACCCTGGAAGTGTCCAAGACCAAGCAGGACAGGGCTTGGAGCCACTTGGGATAGTAGAAGGTGTCCCTGGCCATGGCAGGGCCTGGAACAAGCTGAGTTTTAAGGTCCCACCTAACACCAAGCAGTCTGATGATTCTGTGAAATTCAGCTCCAGAGAGGAGCTCACACCCTCACCACAGCACTGTCCTTACTCAGGGTGGCCTCTCCAGCACTTCCCCCTGGCTGAAGTCCTGTGCAGGCACAGAGGGTCACCAGAGGAAAGCTGACAGGCTCACAGGATACAGAGGAGCCAGAGCACAGATGCCTGTCATTGAGAAGAGCACTAGCGTGGCCAGCAGGAACCAAAGTGTTGGGATCTAACATGAAAACAATTGTGCATTGGCTTCTGTGGTGGAAAGAACCTCCTGTCCCTCCTGGGATAAAGATGTGAGGCCATCACTGACAGGAGGACACAGGGAGCTGAGCTCTGGGGGAGGTCAGCATGCAGCTAAGTGTAAACAGGTGGAGCCTTTGGGCAGCCCCTGGGCCAGTCTGTCCCAGCTCACACCAGCACCAGGAGTGGGATGTGGAGCTGCCTGGCCCTGTCTGCCCCCTCCTCTCCCTCCCAGCCAGGGAGGAAGGCAGTTCAGACACTGTGCTCCAGGAACATGGGTGATCAGCATGTTTCCCTCCTGAAAACAGAGACAAAACCAATTCCTAACAGCCTCAGATGTCCTGGCTCATAAAATAGAGTCAGCCAAGGTTCAGCTAGTGGCAGAGAGTGATATAAATCAGGATTGAGCCTCTCCCATGGGATTGCTGGCTCATCTCACTACCACACCTGCCTGGAACACCCTGCTGAACCACGCTCATCAACCATCCCCTTTGTGCAGCACTGCATTCATCCATGAGCTGTTAAATGGAAAGGAAATGCATTGATCTCCAGGATTTACAATTACAGCCCAACACAAGGCTGGGTTTATTAGGTGAACCAAGCCTGCACACGCACAAAAAATGACTGTCTGTGAGCTACACTTAAGAAAGACATCCATTTCCTTGCGAGGCCTGGGCAGTTACAGACCACACAACACTCCTGTGCATTCATTAAAGAGCCTGCAAGCCTCCAGCACATCAGTCTGCCCTGATGGAGATGTTCCTACCCAGTGTCACAAAATGAGTCTGAATCATTCTGCAGAACTCAGCAGAGTCATATCCTCTCCTCGGCTCAAACCCCCACAGAAAGGCTCCCAGTCCCAGCCATCTCTGCAGGTTCCCAGACATGGTGGTTTCAACCACAACATTATTGCATTTCTCTGTGAACACTGCTGGATTACCACAGTTAAGAGTTCTGTGGTTGGATTTTTAAAGCAGATCATTAATTTTTCTATAAAACCCGCATCTAAACCTTTAGACTGTAACGAAAAGTCTCAACCAAAGACCCAGCTTATTCATGTTCATAAACATAGGCATGTAAGAGCTGGGTCCTGCATTGGGGTCACAGAACACTCCAGGTTGGGACAGAGGAGCTGGAAAATGCCTATTGGGAAAGGACCTGGGGATGCTGGTGATAGAGGCTGAACATGAGTCCAGGTGTGCCCAGATGGCTGAAAAGGCACCTGGGCTGTGCCAGCCCAAGTGTGGCCACAGGACCAGGGCACTGTCCCCAGGTGCTGGCACTGCTGACAAAAAAACACATTGAGGGGCTGGAGCATGTCCAGGGAAGGGAACAGAGCAGAGAAAGGGGCTCAGCCTGGAGAAAAGGAGGCTCAGGGGGGACCTTGTGGCTCTGCACA
>VRYO01000577.1:3619536-3633504 GCA_009812075.1 Sialia sialis | reverse complement strand
GGGACAGGGCCCTCTTTTACTGAGGCAGGATTTAATGAGGTCCCAGTCAGTGCTGCTCTCACATCACAGGCTCACTCCACAGAAGAAGCAGCAGCCCCGGGATGGCTTATGGTGAATTCCTTTCCCCAAGCAGCAGCAGCAGCTCCAAGCATGGCCCCTGAAGCTGCAGGGAGCTTGCAGCTGCCCCTGCCCTCCTTTCACCTGGGCCCAGCCAAACCTCTGTTTTCTCAAGTGCCTATAAGTACCTGCAAGTCAGTGTTTTCCAGCAACTGATGGGAAAAACTCTATAGGTAAGAAGGAACAAAAAAATCCAAACCCCCAACATCCTTCTAGAGACAGTTGCTGATGTGCTGATGTGCTGGTGAAAGCTCTGCAGGGGCAACTGATTAAGGTTTAAAGTGGGTTTCACTCAAGAGGAGCAAAACAGGCATTCAAGCACAGAAAAAGCAGCTGGAGGAGAAGCAAGATTTTAACATGCAAAGGCAGAAAAATCATCACAAAGCCACTGAATGGGTTAGAAAGGACCTTAAAATATCTCATTCCACACCCTGCCATGGACAGGGACTCTTCCACTAAAATGACAAGGCTGAAATGGCAGCACAAAAATCTGAAGAGCAGCACTCGCCCCCCACACGGCAAACCTCCTCCAGATGAACCTGCATGGACAGACACACTTGCAGTGTTTTTAAGACACAAGAGCCACTCTTAAAGCTCTGAAGCAGTCCCTGGTTCAAGGGCAGATGCCAGGAAGATCCAAGTTACACAGTTTTCAGAACCTGCAGGAAGCCCCCACACAAATGCTTGGTACAGCAAATTTCTCATCAGAAAGATCCTATAGATCCTGTGATTCAAAATGTAAAAGAACTGCCCACAAGGACTGCAGGTACCCCTGCTGCCCTTGTCTCATGAGACCAGCCACAGTCTGCAGTCACTGACAGAGCTCTTCCAGGTGACCAAACATGCTGAAATCACTTTTTCTCCATCTATCCCCACTCCCTACTCTATATTTATTTGTTGCTGGCAGAGATATAGTGAAGATGACATTTGAGGAGCTGATGGCACAGAACAACATCTTATTTCCCCACACCTCACAAGAAACCAGGGCCAAAAACAGCCAGGGTGTCTGCAGGACTGCAGGAGGTCAGCCATGCTCATGTTGCCTGTATCTAAAGTTCTGATGCAGGAAAGTGCTGTTTAGAAAGGTCCTGATACAGACTGAGGCACTCTAGGGGTTAATGTCACCAGTCTGTCACATAAGAAGTCTGAACAGGGGAAAGGGTTCATCTCAAATACCATGGGGAGAAGAAGTGCCCAGTGAGAGCAGCAAGGAGAGGCACAGTTAGTGCTGAACTGATAACTCATCCAGCCTGGGCTAAATAAATGATGTATTTTGTGAGTTCCAGGCACTCTCCCAGGAACACTGTTGCAGCTCTTTGGTATGAATCCAAGGGAGTTATCTCTCAGTCATTCTGCCTCCTTGTTAAAGGTAGGAAGAAAAATGACCTTTATTATCAATTCCAAATTGTTCTCCAACTGAATTACCTGCAAGGAGGTGAGGTTATTTTAGAAAATACACAGAGTCCTGTATTTTTAGCTCCCTGAACCTGCCTTGTAAGAATCTGAAGACTGTTGCTGATGTTTTCCAGTGTGAGGAGTTTGTGCCTTTTGGCTGATCCATCCACCCAAGCTCTCCTGTGGGGTTAAGGAAGGGTGGGGGCCTGAGGAAGGACAGATGTCTGTGAGCAGACTGAACCTCAGCCTTGGGCTTCATCCACATGTGGCAATACAAGCCAGGAAGCTGCACAACTTCCCAAGTCTCACTTGAGCACTGATTGCATAGAACACTTGCCAGCTTCAGGGTGTGCAGCTCTGGGGAAGGAGCAAGGCAGGATGGCTACAGAAGGAAATTTTATATAAGGGCTTTAATAGGGGACTCTGAAGGAACAAAAACTTTTTCCCAAGCTGAGGAGCATCCCTTCTTGGCTACAAACTTCCAGGGAAACAGCCTCCTCATGTGCACACTGAGTGCTCTGCACGCTGGGCAGGCACATCTCTCCCTGAAACGATCGCTCAAGACTTGTGAGTGCACCAGGAAAAACATTAAACCAAACCTGGGGGAAGGTGTTTTACAAGAAGACTCATGTTGGACACTTCAGGGATTTTTTTGGCTGCCTCTAAGCTGAAGTTTTAGAGCCCTGGCTGTGCCTGCACACACGGAGCAAAGATTTCTCATTTCATACATCATTTACTCCCGCAGTGATTCCACAAAGTCACAACTCGTCCCTAATACACAGAAGGGGAGAAATCCATTCTTCTCATGATAATGGCTCAGGCTGGAGGTTCTGAGCAGAGATTTCTCAGCACAGCAATGCTTCTTGCTCCAGGATAATCACATGTCCTTAACAGACAAATACAAGGCCAACCCAGGAAAGCAGCAACCCCTCACAGTCAGAGGATCCTTCTTTCAACAGCAGCTTTCCCTCAGCCCTCAAAAACATTCAGTGCACAGCTCCAGCCCTCAGTGGAGCCTGATTCTCACTAGAATCTCTCAGTGTTTCCAGAGAAGGAAAGATGCCTGGGGAGGGTCACTAGATGGTAACATCAAGCATCCAGAACCCCTTTCCATAACCTGGGGTACCAGCAGCAGTTCAACCAATCAAAGGATTTATGACACATTTCCAAGCTCAGGTTTGGTTTAAGTGTTCTCCAGTAAGGACTGAGCTGTTTTTGACTGCTCTGCCATCCCATTGCTCCCCTCCCTGCTCCCTGCCAGCCCTGCAGGCAGAGTGGAGCTCTGCAGGATGGGAATTCCTGGCCCTTTGCTGAAGTTTCAGCCATACTGAGCTAAAGCACAACTCCAACAGGCACTGTAATAACAGGGACAAATAAAAATATAAATTTATAAAAAAATAGGAAGTGAGAGCAAGAGAACTAGAAAGGAACAGGAGGATGACACAAAGAATGAAAAGTGAAGATGTCAAGGGCAACACTGCAGCTTAAAACTGCAGGGTGTGATCAGGAGAGCTGCCAGGCTGGCTGAGCCCTGTGCTGGGAATCCACTGGAGCTGGAGCTCCTGGGGAACAGCAGAGACAAGAGGCAAGCTCAGCTCGATGCCTCACCCACCCCAACAATGACTGCAGTGAGCCCCAGGGCTGTAGCAAGGTGTAAAACCTCACCAGGTAAATCCCCCAGGGGAAAGTCAACACGAAAAGGGGTCCAGGAGAGCCATCACAAATAAAACCAGATGTTACAGGGAATTTTACCCCCCAGAAGGCAGCACAGCCAAAGGAATGATCTGGCTCCTCTGCTGCAAGTCTCACTAGAGATGCCCTGGTGAGAGCTGGCAGGAAGGTAGCAAAGCAAAATAGTTCAGTGCAGTGGTAAATGTAGTTCACTGACTTGTAATGGAAATTTGTGTCCATCTTCAGAAAAAACACAGAATTTTCCCTGGAAGATGTGGGGGTAAAGAAAACAACTTTAATCAGATGCCTAATGTTCCATCCCAAATCCATTTGGAAAAGTCTGGCAAAGGAAGTGCACTCTAAAATGTTACCAAAGGGAACAGACCGGCAGTAGGACAGAGCATGTTAAAGTGAAAAATTAAATTAAAGGCTCGAGGGAGAACTTATTAAAAACTTAATAGTGTGAGATTTTTCATGCCTCTGTTTGGTCTCCAAAACACTGATTTATTAGAGATCAGCAAAGATGGGAAAGGACATATGAAAGAATACATTGACTAATACATGTATCTTCTATAATTTATACAAAATCTCTCTGCCTCGTGTCCTGAGAGCCAGGGATCCTTCTGTGCTGCTTCAGCAAACAAACAAGACCCCAATTAACTCTACCAGACACAAAGCACAACACAAGTCCTGCTCCTTGGCTCGCACACACGCTGGATAAACACAGACACAGGGCAGCAATCTGCCTCTGCAGGCTTCTCTGACCCTCAGAAATGAGGAGAAAATCTTTGATGCCCAGCAACAGGTGAACTATCCCAAGGCTACGAGGGGCCTCAGGAATCTCCAACTTCCTGCCCTGGACGTGCTTCCATGAGCCAGGTAATTGGTCTGCAATGTCCCTGGTGGCTGTGTGGGACAGCACCAGCCCTGCCTGGGCGCTCCATCTGTGTGACCTGAACATTCCCCATCCAAGGCTCCAGGCTGGGGCACAGTGGCTGGAAATGGATGTGCTGGGAGGTGCTGAACAGCAGCCCAGGTGTGCCCTGGTGGTCAAAAGGGCCAATGGCACCAGGGCAGGGCCTGTCCCCTGTGCTGGCACTGGTGGCTTACCCGGAATCCTGGGGTCAGTCCTGGGCACCTCAGGACAAGACAGACCCTGAGGGGCTGGAGCGTGTCCAGGGAAGGGAACAGAGCTGGGAAGGTGCTGGAGCCCCAGGAGCAGCTGAGGGAGCTGGGAAAGGGGCTCAGCCTGGAGAAAAGGAGGCTCAGGGGGGACCTTGTGGCTCTGCACAGCTCCCTGCCAGGAGGGGACAGCCGGGGGGATCGGGCTCTGCTCCCAGGGAACAGGGACAGGAGGAGAGGGAACGGCCTCAGGGGAGGCTCAGGGTGGACCCTGGGAAAGATTTCTTCACTGAAGAAGTTGTAAAGCATTGAAAGGGGCTGCCTAAGAAAATGGCAGCCTCCTTCCCTGGCAGTGCTCAAAAACCACGTGGATGTGGCAGTTCAGGATGCTGTTCATGGGGAACATGGAGGTACTGTCGCCCATGGCTGGACTTGATGATCTTCAGGCTTTTTGTCCTACCTGAACAATTCTGTGATTCTGAAGCATTTGAGGGCAAAATCTCCCACGTGTGCTACAAAAGAACCTCCCTTAGTTAAGCTCCTAGAAACAGCTCCTTGTACTTTGTACACAACACCTTTCACACATATTTGCTGTCTGCAGCTGGAACCAAACTGAGCCTCTGATCCACCTTTTTTTGAGTCCTGTAGCATTCCTAGGATTCCATGGAAGGGCAAACAGGGGCTCAGGCAGCACCAGCTGATCCAACACAAGGAGCTCACGCAGTGTGAACCCCTCTGCCACATCACTCTGCAGAGGCTCTGAACCAGCATCTCCAGGCTCTGCCCTTCCAAGGGGCTCCCAACAAACTCATTACAAATTCATAGCTGCAGCTGACCCCCATTAGGAAGTGGTTTATTAAATTAAAACATCAATCCCAGAAAGAGATGTTTGCTAAACAGACGTAAACGATTTGGAGACCTCGTGCTGCAGGGCATGAAATAAAATCAAAGTGTGGCAAAGCCAGGGAATTAAGCCATAAAGGGAAACCAGTGGGAGGAGTGCAGAGACCTCTTGCCAAAGGGAAGCTGCTTATCACAGGCTTGGTACAGAAAGATCTCAAAAATGCCACATGTAGACAACAAAAACCTCAGCAAGTACCAAGGCACACTTGGACAACAGGTACTAATGATATTTGAAAATCTAAAAAGCCTGATTTTACAGCCCCTAAGTGGAGATCTGACAGCTTTCCCATTTGTTTGTGTAGAGAACTGGGTACATCGTTTACCACTATAAATTACCAGTTTTTTTAAACAAAGAGATTGCATTTTTTTAAACACGAGGCTCCAAGATGTGGAAATCAAATCCTACCCCTGCTGGGCACCACTCTGACTCCCTTTACCACTGCTGTACATCAGGCTACATGGCAACAAAACCAGCCAAAAACCTGAAACCTAACAAAAAAAATCAAACTCCACCCTAAATAATCAACATGCTCCTTATCACCTCACCCTCAAAGCCTGAGAAGATTTTGGGCACTGCTGCATCCCAAATCTTTCACTTCAATTCTTCTTAGAGGTCTGCATGTTTCAGCTCTCAGTTTTTACACCTCAGGAAGGCTGAGCTGCCTTTGCTCCTGTTGAGTTGGTGCCAGTCCCCCCTGCTGGCTCTGGGATGTACAGGAAGCCCCAGGACCTGGAAGGTCACATCAGCAAGGTCCCATCCAGCTGCACCACGTGCAGTTCAGACCATTTAAAGGGCAGAAACACAAGGATTTCTTCTCAAAATCCAAACTTGCTCCTCCTCTTGCCCCTAAGAGAGATGTTCGCTCTGAGTCCAGAGGAAAGCCTTTAAAACTGTCCACCCTTCTTCCAGAGGTCCAGGTGAAACATCCTGTCCAGCAGTCCCAACCTTCACAGCTCAGGGACATCCCAGTGGCTCTGACCCTTTGAAGTGGCTGCATCCAACCTTTCTGCTCATCATGTTGTGTCTCTTTATCAATTCCCCAGCCTCAGAAGGTTGTAAAGTCTCATTAATGTGTACCCAAGCACAGGGCTGAGTGCTCTGGGGCTGCAGGCAGCAGTGCTCCCAGCCCAGGGGAATTGCAGGAGCTTTACAGGAGCTTCACCAGAGCAAGAGGGAGGAATCCAAAGGTTCAGTGATGCAGAAGCTCCATATGCAACAGCACAAATTGTCAGTCCACACGTATTAGGAAAAACATCTAGTTAATTAATTTGCTCAAGAAAAGATGATTTCCAGGGCTTTTCAGGGCCTGGCACTCTCAGAGCTCCACTCCCACAACAGCCGGGCTCGAAACACGCTCGGTTTGCACACAAGGACCCATCTGTTCCATCTCCCACAGCTGCACCCAAGAGCTCCACTGGCTGGGTTTGCACTGCCACCCCCACGGGAATGTCTTTATCCTATGGCACAGACGAGCATGGCTCCAAAAGGACACTGTCATCAGCACTGCTCAACTGTTTGTGCATTTTCCTCCCTGTGGCTGGAGCCCTGCCAGCTCCCCAGCCCTGAGGACAGGAACTCTGGGCATTCAGCAGCAGCTGAATTGTCCAGTGCCATCCACACGGAGCAACTGATAACAGTAATGCTCCAGGTTTCAAAGCCCAGGCTTAATCCTTGTATTTTATAATCTCATCACAGAGCAGAACAACTGAACTGAGAGCAAAGGACCTGCTGACCCCCAGCAATGGTTCAGATGTGGGGATTCTTCATCCAGATCACACGTATCTCCCTAGGAGAGACCTCAGCAGTGCATGAGCCCAGCTGTGATATGGGAGCAGCTCCAGAGTCCCAGAGAGCCCTGGGTACCTTTGATCCCAGCTTGCTGTGCTGGCACTGCTGCTGAGGGTCACAAACACTTGGGAAAGGGCTCCCAGCCACCCAAAGCCATCACCCACAGCAAAATGCCTTCAGCTCCAGGCAAGAGGCTACAAGCCTAAAATCTCAGCTCTCATTCACCAGCTATTTGAAGAGAGCTCTATAACAACAAAGGATAAGCCAGCTTTCAGCTCTGATTCTCTTTGTAGGTATTCCCCAGTCTGTACCAATCCAAGTCCTGTTTTCAGGACAGCCTTTCCCAGAGTTAATCCTGACACAGGCCAGAGTCACTTCTTCCCTCCCTCTTCTCAAGAGGCTTTCTGGAAAACAGAAAGGCTTTCTGGTGAGTGGAAAACATCCTGGTTTAGGAACTTCGGATATTTGGGCAATATCCTGCCTTTCCCAACCTCTCCTTTCCCTCACTGCCAGTGAACCTGAGCAGCTTTCTGGACCCTTCTCTGGGCAAGACAGACACTGCCAGTGTAACAATATTTTGCCTGCAGATGTTTTCACCCGGTGCAAGCTCATTGCATCCCACCGGGACACTCCTGAATACACAGAGCTACAGAGCTTCCCTGCAGGAATTGCTGCTTTCCACTCCATCTTCCTGCAGGCTCTGACAGCCCTGGCAGGTTAACTCCACACTGATGAGCAGAAAAAAGCTCCACCCTGGGAGCAGCAGGGGTTATCTCTGCATCCTGGAGCATCAATCCTCTGCAGCTCTGGCTGGGGCTGGCTCGTGCAGAGGCTCTGCTGCCCTGAGAGGGGCTCAGGGTGACAACCTGGCCCTGACCATCACCTGACAGCAGAGGGACTGGGGCCAGCACTGAGGGCAGAGTGCTGAATCCCACCCTGAAACTCCAGTCATGGACATCAAACACTCCCCTGCACTTTGCACCCGTCCAACAGACCAGCCAGGGCTATGCCTGAACGACTTCATTGGTATTTCTTAATTATATAATTCTCTAAGTGCTCTGCAAAAATTAGGTTTTTAATAGAACTTACTTGTTTTACTGTTCAATCAAACGACAAAATGTCTGGGGAAGGCATTGTCTTGTTTGCTCTCCAACAGTTGAGCAGATTAAAGTGAGCTTTTAAAAATATTATATCAAAATAAATCTTTCTGAAAGGAATCATTAAATTCCTCCCATAGACAGCACTTGTTTTAATGCCACAGAAAGAGGCTGTAAAAGGTTTTCCATTTCTGTTTGGGTTGTTTACACTCTCTAGCGTCAGGACACGCAGATCTGAAGTGCATCCTATCGACACACACATTAAATACAACTGCTCCCAAAAATAAATCACAGCTTTGCTGCTGTCTGGCATCAGCAACAGAGTCCAGCACGTGGGACTGGAAAAGCTGCAAGGATCACTGAGCAAAAAGAAGAGCTGAGGATGGAGACTGGCACAAGAGCAGCCCTTCAAAATTCTGCCCAGAGAGAGCTTCCAAACTTCCACAAGGTGCACACTCAGAGAAAAGGGGGGCAATCCCTCCCCAACCCCACTGAGCACAGGAAAGGCACATCCTTGGGGGTGCAGGGTCACACCAGATCCTAAGAACTCCAGAAATCCTGATGGTGACAAAATTAATGCCCTAGAGTTCCACAAGTGGCTCAAGGCTGTGTCATTCTGGGCTCGGGTTTCAGAGTTTACTTTGATTTTCTGGGACATTGAGGCTCTACAGACCCTGTAAAGCAGCAGAAGACTTGGAACATCTTCCAGCCTTTCCTTCTGGACAGGAAAGAGGGTGGGACAAGGAGGACTTGGAAGCACTGGAGCCATTCAGGTTCATTTCTGTGAGACACCTTCCTGTCCATCTGGGCCCTGGACCACCTTAGGAGCAGGAATTAACAGTAATTCCTGCATCACTAGCAGAGTTACAGATATAGGAACAGCTTTGAATGTGCAGCAATTACTTGCCAATGCCTGGCCCAAACATCCCCCCCTTATTTCAGACCTTTTCCACCCAGATCACTGGGTGCAGCTCTGGGCAGCTCCAGTTAAAAATAGAGGAAAAAAAAAAAATAGCAACACAGACTAAAAGGAAAGCAAAGAATTTAAAAATGTGTTTTTATAAGTGAGGAAATAAACTGGCAAAAAGGCTGTTGTGCTCGAAGACAGGTGAACTCTGCAAAGCTGAATAGAAAAAAAAAACCCCACCAAGATCCAGTTCCTCACTGCACCTCATCAGAAGTTCACACATTTTAACAGAACCCCAGAATAGCTGGGGTTGGAAGGGACCTCTGGAGACCACCCAGAGCAGGTGACACAGGGACACATCCAGGTGGCTTTGGAGTATCTCCAAAGACACCACAACCTCCCTGGGCAGCTGTTTCTGGGGCTCTGCTACCCTCCATGGAAAGCAGTTCCTCATCCTATTGAGGTTTCTCTCTGCATTGAGTCAATAAACTTATTTTTTACAACTGTTACTTAAAGCAGGCCACAGATTTCCTCCAGACTTCAGAGATTTGCTGTTCCTAGTGAAGGATGGAAGTTTAGAGGAGCTGAGTTTTGACTCAGAGAAACAGAAATCTTATTAAAAAGCAACAGGGGACAGTAATTGCACAGAACAAAGTTGTTACAGGAGCACTAATGCCCCGAGGTGGCTGTGAACAGGCTTTTTTCACCTGTTCATCAGTGCTTGATTTTTAACTTAGTTCCCAGATCCTGCCGAATTCCTGATGGGCTTTGTTAACTCAGCATATGGCTCCAGTGAAACCCAGCTACCCACAGGGCAGGGATTTTCAGGCAAAGACAACCAGACACACATTGTTCTTACTAAATATTTGTCCCTCTGCAGAGTAGGCAAAGAAAACTTGTAAGTGCCTTCTCTGCCTAAATGAACAAATCTTCGTCTCTGCATAAATACAATCATCTCAGACCACACTGTCCCAGCCAGCAGCCCCAGCCAACAGCCCAGACACTCAGGACATCACCCTGGAAATGCAGGAGTGTCCATCTAATTAATCTAAAAATAAAAACTACTAATATCCATCCATTCTGGGCCTGTGAAAGCTCAGATCATCACAGTTTCTTACAATGCCTGAGCTGCACCAACTCTAGATTTAGAAATTATTTTGCAGGTGATGCAAGTGGATCTAAGACACAAGCTCAGGGAGCAGCACTGGCAGGGCACAGCAGCCCTCAACACCTGAGTGGGGACACACTGGACAGAACCTCAGCTCTTGGGGTACAAGGGATGCATCTCCATAGCTGGTGTGGCCATGGTCACTGCTCCAGATGCACATCAGCCAACCCAGCTCAGTGGAAGGTGTCCCTGCCCATGGCAGCGGGACCCCAGAGCTGAGGGGCTTTAAGTCCCTTTGGCCCCAAGCCCCCCTGTGATGATTCTGTGACACAATGACTTCACCCCAAGGCCAGTGACCAGGGATAGCACTGGCCTTGCAGACACTGCTCTGCAGAGTTAGGTCCCCCCTGGGGTGGCACCTGACCCCAGTCAGAGACAGGTAATCACTGAGAGAGCCCATTTTAAAGTGAACAGGCCACAAAGCAGTATTCACTCCATGTGTCACCTGGCTGCCAAACCAGCAGTGTGCAAAACTAGTAGCAAACACACCTCAGCACCCACCTGCTGCTCCAAGCCATCCCCTGGGGATCCCCAGATCTCCAGAGCCCTTTGGCAACTCCCCACAGGGGTGTTCGGGTGCTCTGAACGTGACACTCAAGACCCCAAATCGAGTCTGCTCCCCCTCATTGAAGTGAGGCAGGATTTCCCCCAGTGTGAAGCCAAGATGAACATTTTCAAAAGCCCCTGGGGGTGATGGCACCTCCCAGAGCCCCAAGGCCAGGCTGCTCAGACTCAGGAGATCCTTGCAGGATGAACGGCGCTCGCTCAGCTCCGCGTTCTCCGGCGCTGCCAGGTGAGTGTCAGGAGAGGGCTCAGCCAGGGCAGCTCACACAGACACTTGGAGATTATATAAATAAATAAAGAGCCCATTCCCAGCCCCGCTCACTCCCCCTCTCCCTTTAAGTAGGTCACTCTGCCTGCTATGGAAATCAGCTCATCTTCAAAGCAGGTTTGTTCATCTCCTTATCTCCTGAAAGTAAGGAAAGTGCAGAGCATTGTCAGAGCAAAGGGTGATTTCAGATTAATTTGATTTATTCCTGTCACAATTATAAATATGAAAATGTCTGTAGTTGTCAGAAAAACCAACTTGAGCCACAGAAATAAAGGACAGCTGGAAAGTGTCTGCCCTCCAGGTAGTTCTGAACGTGGCCCACAGCTACAAGCCCATGGCCCTGACAGGTAACACAATGCAAATGGAATATAAAGGCTCTTCATGACCTGGCAAGGGGAAGAAAGAAGAAAAAAAAAAAATCTCTTGAATTAGACTGAAAAAGCTCAAGGGACTCACATGAGACAAGCCCAGCTTACATCGATTTCAGCCTGAAAATCAGGCCCTACCCTTTTATTATGCTAGCCTAGCACAGAGCATTCCAATTCGTGCTGGCAATTAATAAAGCTCAGGAGCAAAGCCTGATCCTAACCCCGCTAAAATCCCTGCAAGGAGCAGAGCTCTCACCTGCCATGATGAAACCAGAGTTCCCTGGTTTCTATGGGTCACCACATGAACGGATGCAGGCAGGGCCAAGTCCTCAGAACAACATCCAGGTTTGGCTGCAGGTTTTAAACCCTACCAGTGGTTTCACAGAATCCTGGAATGGTTTGGGTTGGAATAGACCTTAAAGCTTAAAGGGACCATTCCACCCCCTGACCTGGGCAGGGACACCTCACCCTGTCCCAGGCGCTCCCAGCCCTGTCCAGCCTGGCCTTGGGCACTGCCAGGGATCCAGGGGCAGCCACAGCTGCTCTGGGCACCCTGTGCCAGGGCCTGCCACCCTCACAGGAACAATTCCTGCCCAATATCCCATCCAGCCCTGCCCTGTGGCAGTGGAAGCCATTCCCTGTGTCCTGTCTCTCCATCCCTTGTCCCCAGTCCCTCTCCAGCTCTCCTGGAGCCCCTTTCTGCCCTGCAAGGGCTCTGAGCTCTCCCTGGAGCCTTCTCCTCCCCAGGTGAGCACTCCCAGCTCTCCCAGCCTGGCTCCACAGAACAGGCAATATTCAAGGAATAAGGAAATTCCTGGGATGTGCCCATGGACTCACAGAACATGCTCCTGCTGCTCCCAATTCCAGCCCTGTCACTGAACAGGTGACAAGGGACACCTGGGGAGCCCAGCTGTGCTTCAAGCTGCTCCCACTCAGCTCCTTTTGGGAAGCTCTGGGGGCCTGGCAGGATTGAGTGTGAGAGTGCAGGGAACACAACCAAAGGCAGGAAAATGAATCCCAGTGCTCACAGGAGGCAAACACTGGAAAGGTTTTATGTAGTAACATCTGAAAAACGAGTCAATGAAAATGAACCACAAAAATTTCGTTATTACTGGAATGCCCCTATCAGCAATTTTGTTTTAAAAAATAAACTAAAAATCAGCATTTTAAAACTCAAGTAAAAAGGAAGTTCCTTAGACTGGAAAAACTTTTACCTTATGCACCTCTGAAGATAATCGCCTGTACAAGCTCCTGACACAGCCCATGAGCAAACTTCTCCTGAATCCCAATTGTGCCACTTCAGCCTGTTCTTTTGCTCCATTGATCCAGGCAGAAGATTCCTGGATCAGCTTTTTTCCCCCTCCCCAACTTTTTGAGTTTCAACTCCTAAGACTTTAAGCCAAGGCTCAGTGTAGAGGTGTGAGAAATGCCAAGGAAGGAACAAGCAAGAAAAGTAAAATCTCTCTTCCTGTTTGAATACTTTTGGGAAGAGGGGGAAGGGCTTCAGGTCAGATTCTGCCTCCAAGAACAGCAGCATTTTGCCCTCTAGACTGCAGAGAGGGAGCCTGGAGCTAAAAGCAGCAGGAAATGAGCTTGGTTTAAGGCACCCCAGCAGGTATGGGCAGGATCACACCCAATACTCAGCACATCCCACCCCTGGCACCACAGCCCCTTCTGCCAAGCCAAGGAATTATTTCACAGGATGTCAAGTGGAGAGAGTGTATTCAAAGTTTTCACTCACACTCAAGCTTCCTTAAGAGTTTCAGGTTTTAGTTCAAGACTTGAATCCACCCAACCCCAAAGCTCCAGAGCTGTGTTACTGCCTGGGCACACCTGCCAAAAACTAAATAAAAAAAACACCCCATAATTGCAACAGGCCTGGAGGCTTCTGAATTTGGAAAGACCATGATTAATATTAATATGTATGATTTCATAGTAGACAGAAATACAGAAAATAGACAGCACTGTGCCTTAAGCCCCAGAATCAACTGGGATTTTGGCAGCACATGCTGGAGAAGACAGTAGCAGCTGTCAAGTCACAGCTGGAGTTGCCTCTGGCGAAGGTGATTGAGAAATGGGATTAAGAAAGAAACCAACACAAGTAAAATATAAGGTAAAATGACACGTAAAGGGAACAGACAGCTGAGCTATCAGGATGCTCTTCCCAACAGTTCAGAGTAGTTTATTTCCTTTTCCCTTCAAGTACTGCCTCAGCCTAACTCACACTTTACAAGTGGGTTTTTTTTTACCACTTCTCTGGCATTTTGATCTCTACTGTGCAGGGAGGTCACTCACACAATAAGGCTGTGGTGGGGTGGCCCTGGCTGGGCAGCCTGTGCCCACCAAGCCCCTCTGTCACTGCCCTGCTCAGCTGGGCAGGGGAGACAGGACACAGGGAAAGGCTCTGGGTGGGATAAGGGCAGGGAGGGATCCCTCACCAGGTGCTGCCATGGGCAAACAGACTCGGCTGGGGGAAATCAGTTTAATTTATCACCCATTAAATCAGAGCAGGAAACTGAGAAATAAACCCAAATCTTCAAACACCTTCTAAAAACCCCTCCCTTCTTCCCAGACTCAACTTCACTCCTGATTTGTTCTC
>VRYO01000577.1:3606516-3618566 GCA_009812075.1 Sialia sialis | reverse complement strand
TCCAAAAATCCCCAATAATATGCAATACTTCTTAAAAGAAAAAAAAAGTCATCAGCAGTTAGCCTGAAACTAAAACAGCTGCAGCATTTAAAACATCTACTGCAAATGCAAACTACTCTGGAACATCATAATTAGTAAATGGCAAATATTAGGAGTTATGGGAAAAGGGATCATTAAACCAGACTTTAATAGCCCAGCATCTCTTCCATTCCACGTGAAAGCCCAGTCAGCACACACTTGCAGCATTAAACCTACATTAAGAAACAAACTGCTTCATTTCTGGAGTTGTAAAAACAAAGGTTAAATATCTGCTTCAGCACAAACCCTGTAATTTTTCCACAGCAACTCTATTGTTTTGCTTTGCACAGCTAATAATACCTGCCCTGCTCTGCACCCACTCATCTCCTGAGCGAGGCTCACACTGGAATCACCAAACCAGAATAAACTTCCAAGGACTATACTTGCCATTAAGGCTTCTAGAAGTACCTCTCCTTTTAGTTAGACTTCATTTATATAAAGTAGTGAGTTAAAAAGACACTTTTTGCAGAGAGCCCTTTTTCCACGACCTAACAAAAGCAGCACCTGCACAACATTCCAATATTCCTGAAGCAAACCAGAGATGCCCCCAGGATTGCTGCTCCTTGCCTGGACACCCTGCCCCATCCCATGCCCCATCCCTCCCTCTCAGTTCCAGAGGTCCCCCCACCATCTCAGCCTCCCTTTCTCTGCTCCCATGATTTCTTAGCCACGTTTTTTTAAGCTGCCAGTTCAGCCACACCACTCATTTTCCCTTTATGGCCACTTTTGTCCCCCCATGGGGACAATGGCACCTGTTCTTGGTGCATGGAACAGGGAATGGTCCTGGCCCTGAGGCTGCCAGAGCTCCAGGGGTCTTTGGACACTGCTCCAGGGATGCCCAGGGTGGGATTGTTGGGGTGTCTGTGCAGAGCCAGGGGCTGGACTGGATGGTTCTTGAGGATCCCTTCCAGCTCAGGACATTCTGTGATTCGTCTCACACATCTTTCCCACAAACATTTGGACCAATTTGATGGCATTGAAGAGAAACATGAAATTTACAGTATCTGACCATCTCAGTCTAACTGGAAAAAGTATAAACATTAAAGCAGTTTCTCATGCTGGAAAAGTCTTGGTAGCCTCAGAATAAAACGATACCAGAGATGTCTCCACCCAGGTCTGTTTGGAGCTTTGGAGTGAACATGGATATCCAAATCAAATTTCTTTGTAATTTCTGGAATCAGAGCTGTGTGTTTCTAGATATGCAGAGCTGAACATTCAAGGGAATTCCAGGATTTTCCAAACAGCTGCACAAAGAGCATAAATTATGCTGAAGGCCTCCAATGGGGATGTGATGTCTAAGTTTTCCTCCTTCCCATTCTGTGTCCCCACTGCAGCCTGGCAGGCAGCTCTAATTTGCAAGGTCTGGAGCTGCTCTCATCAAACAGACAGCATCAGTAGGAAGGAAAATTCATGGAAGCAACACAGCATTAATTACTCCTTGGAAGTAGAGCAACTTACTAGGTAAAGACTGATAAAAGTGAAAAATCCCATTTTACTGCCTAGTCTCTTCCATGGCTGTCAGAGCAGGGATTAAACTCCCCCAGAAAGTCAGTATTGATTCAGTGCTTGATACAAAGGCAGCTCCAGTCAATATGACCTGACCCCACAACACCTCCCATGTCAGACACTGCAAAAGGCAGCAACTACCTCCAGACACTCCTCACAGGAGGTTTGGGGGGTGTCTGCACCTCCACAAATCACCTGCATGATGCACCCATTCCTCTTCGTGCCAGAGAGAGCAGCTCCCTCATCCCACAGGGTAAACCAGTCATTTATTTCTCTCCAGGGAGTGAAGGTGTGCTCCTGAGCTCCACCTGAGAGCCCTGAAAACAAGACTGGCAGGGTCCACCCTGTCACTTCATCCAAAGAGCCCCCGTCCCACCAGCAGCACCTGCTCCTCCAAACTGAAACTTCTGCTTCCTCCAGCTTCCCACAAGCAGGGTCCCTCTGTGTGTGCCTTTAATAACTGCTTTATTAATTGTTGGGGTGTCCTGTGCAGGGTTGGGATGGATGATCCTTGTGGGCCCCTTCCAGCTCAGGATATTATATGATTCTGTTATTTAATTTTCTAACATATCTTCCCTTCACTGTAATCATCATGCAATTAATACAGATTTAAACCAAGAGGAGTTTGAAATCCAAAAGTGACAGGGAATTAATACAACTTTAGGTTTAATTCTCCCTCCTCCCTCCCCCCTCCATCTTCTCCCCATTCTGCATGATTTCTATTAAGTGTTTTGGGAACAGCCTGTTTCTCACTGTTTATAGCACCAAATGTCAGGGACAGGAACTTGTCAGGGCCACTGGGCAAAGTCACAGCCCAAGGGAGGGGAAATCATCCAGGCTCCATCCCAGTCCTTGGGATAGGTGCTCAGGAACTGCCCCTGCACAGGAGGCACAACTTGTGCCCTGGGCAGTGCCCAGCCCTGAACAGGCTGCCCAGGGAGGGGCTGGAGTGTCCCTCAGTGGGGATATTCCAGAGCCACATGGACACATCCTGTGCCCTGTGCTCTGGGATGGCGCTGCCTGAGCAGGGAGGTGGCACCAGTGACCCTCTGTGCTCCCTTCCAGCCTGGCCCAGCCTGTGGGATTCCCTCAGGAGGAAGAAGCATGCCCAACATCTCTCCTGCCTCGTTCTTTCTGTTCCCACCTCTCTGATGCCTGTTCCAAGTACCTTCAAATAACCAAAATTTGTCTGCAAGGTTTTCTTTGTTCTCATCTCATTCCCCACATAAAAACCTCATCTCTTCTTGTCCTTGAGACATCCCTTCAGTACTACAGAAGGAAACATAAATCCCTAACTTACCTATTTTTTCTAATACTATTCTGTGTGACTGGTGGAGCATCACACAAAACATCAGAGTTAAAACTGAGCCCCAAGCCTTTCCTGCTGGATCCTGCTGCCCTCAGTGGTGACACCAGTCCCTCCTGGTGACAAGAGCAGCAACTTCCAGCAAGCTGAAATCCCACATTACTGTGTTTGGGCTACACTTAGCAAA
Source organism: Sialia sialis (assembly GCA_009812075.1). NCBI lineage: Eukaryota > Metazoa > Chordata > Aves > Passeriformes > Turdidae > Sialia > Sialia sialis. Next base: position 3,615,489 of record VRYO01000577.1, on the reverse strand, counting down.
GGGCAGGGCACGACATGGTCTACACAGGATAATGGTTATTATTGGTATTGTGAAAGAGGAAATACTGCAGTAAAATCCAGCAGAACAGGGGGTTTATGTTCATAGTTATTTAAAACATTCCTTGTTCCACCCCACCTCTCATAAGGTAGCAAATACTAAAAAACACAAAGGTCAACAAAAATTTAAAATCCAATAATGAAATATAAGCCAGCTTTAAAATTCATTAAATGGCTTTTCACTTTTTTATTCTCCTCCTCTGCTTTGTGTTTGTAAAGTGTGATCTTGGAAGAATTAGCAGTAATTTGGTGCAAACTTGAGTGCCCTCATGATTTCATTTAAAGTGTAATATAGGCAAAGACCCAGAAAAAGATTCTAATTGTTATTTTAAAATTAACCTTCTCCCTTTACCTTTATGCTCTGAGAACAGGCACAACCACAGCGGGCCATTACCCTGCCCAAAATACTGCATGAGCTAATGAAGATTGAAACTAAGGTTAAGTAAATTCTGACCTGCAGGTAAGAAACTTTGCTTGGCTCTCTGAGGCTCTGCAGCTCAAGGAAACACCCAGAATAATTCGGCTGGGGCTCTGCTGGTGTCTGTTAATCCACTGCTGATTTCCCTCTTGTAATGACTTTCTGCTTTCTGTGTCAGCACTTAGACACCAAGAAACAGCAATCTGGATTTCCAGGGCCCATCAACACAGAAAGGCTCTGGTGTTCCTTAGAGAGATGGGAGAAAGAAGTCCTGCATCCCTTTTGGGTGCTGAGGAATGCAGCCAGAGGGATCAAGGATGCTCAGAGGCAGCGCATGGCAGAGCCCAGCTCTTCCCACCCTCAGCCTTCCCCTTCCAGAGCCAGGGAGGTGCTGGGGGCACTCACAGAAACCATGGGAAGAGACACAAGACTGAAGGGCAGGGGTACATGGGATATTGGGAAGGAATTCTTCACTCTCACTGTGGCACAGCTTGCCCACAGAAGCTGTGGCTGCCTCTGGATCCGTGGAAGTGTCCAAGGCCAGGATGGACAGGGCTTGGAGCAGCCTGGGACAATGGAAGGTGTCCCTGCCCACAGCAGGGGCGGGATGGGCTTTAAGGTCCTTTCCAACTCACCCAGTCTGTGATTCTAGGTAATTTCCACTTGCACATAATAAGGTACTAAAGAGGAGAGGGACCAAGGATTCCCCTTCCCTTCTTCCTTCCTGAGCATCCCATGCTGACTGACACATCACACTGGTGGTTTTGCTGCTCTGAAATGAAATCCCCACGCTCACCGTGGTAGAGCAGCTGTGAGGGAAGATGTGCTGATTGAATGTGTGTGACACAGCCCCAGAGCTCCAGAGATCTCTCATTCTCCCTGTCAGCAGGAAGAATGGTGCTCCTGCACACCAGCCTGGGCTGCAGAGCCCAGGGAGATCCCTATTTTTAACAAATCCATTAAAGCAGAGTTCTCAGATTACTCCCACAGTAGAGACCTGGTGATGCTGTCGGTGTTTGCTGTTCCAAGGCAGAACAAGTGCTGGGACATGGCAGACAGCCCTTGGCATCACTCTCTGGGGTATGAGGGATCAGAGTGACTCCCAGAGAGGAATCCCTGGGAGGGCAGGATCACAGGAGCTGAGATTCACTACACAGCGAGTATCGTGCCAGCGCTGAGTATCAGATTTTAAAAAGGAAAATGAAAACTGTGATTTTTACCCAACTCACCAGGAATTTTCTTCCTTTTTCAGGCAACTTTGCATCCCCCCAAGGACCCAAGCAGCAGAGCCCTGAGCTGCACCCAGAGCTCAGCACAGCCCTCTCCTCACAGTTTTATGTCTTGTTGCATCATTCCTGCATTATTTTTAGATAACCGTCAGGGGATGTCAGAATGTGGGTCGATAGCTATTAGATTTATAGGCAGAAATAGCAAGGCTTGTAGCCATAAGGTGCAAAGCATTCAACAATTTCTGGAACAAATCTGACCGTGGGGACTGGGGGCTGGAAAATACACTTGCTTGTAGTCCCAGAACTGTTTAGGAAAAATCATCTCTGTGCTGCTCGGGTACATTTCGGAGTTGAATCACTGCTGTTGACTCACAGGAGGGTCAATACTGCGAGTATTCAGCTTGAACAGCCCTTTGCAGACTTTGGGAAGGACATCTTACCAAAAATAAGCCTCCCTTTTAAATGTAATCTATCAGCATGCAGAATGCCCTCAGCTACACCCCACAGCTCAGGCATGTCTGAGGAGCTGGGAACTGGCAGCCTGCCAGCAACATCTGGAGCAGATGTTCCATTTTAGACAAAGATTAGTGGCATGAATCACAAAATTAGTAAAACCTCCTTGGTTACCTGAGCAGGCTCATTTCCCTTTGTTGCACCCTGTTAACAGGTGTGTTTCTCACAGGCTGCATTTTCTGATCAGCAACTGTGCTCTGCCAGGGGAGGATAAGGAGGGAGGATGGCCTGGAATGGACCAGGAGATTCCCCAAAATCCAAGCACATGCACAGCACAGCACGTGCCTAAAGCCAACATCATCCAGAGTCCTGGTCAAGAGGGGAGATATCCATGGCAGCAAGCACAGGACTGTCCTCAGCAATTCCTGCTGCCATCCCAAAGGGTGTGGGGTATCCAGAATGCTTTGGGGAGAACACCATGGGCAGAGTCCTGCCCTCTGGAGGGGCAGCTGGAAACCTCCAAGCACTGAAACACCTCTAGATGCCCATGCTTCTCCAAATAAATCCAACTCCAAGTGTCTCTCCCTGGAGACACAACAGGACACTCCTGATCCAGACTGAGGCTCACAAGCAGGACTGTTAATCACAGAATTACAGCACCTTCCTGGGTGTTTTGTATCCCTGGGGGAGATATTGCTCACAGCTGCACAATTAAATAGTCAGTATAAATCTAACATACCTCTGTGAATTCTACCAGCCAGGAAAGCTTTTGTTTCTCCATTCAGGAAGGCCTGAATTAATATGCAAAACGAAACCAGCACTATTGTCACTGTATTCTGGTCACTGCAGTTGCATCCCATGAATCCTGCGTTGTCTCTGCACGACAAATGTGTTGCTGCCTTCTGACTCATTCTTTGGGAGTGTCAGGGAATATTTGGATCATGATGCCAAACAACCATCAAACCCCAAAATTATCTATCAGTTCCTTGTCAGATGGGTTGCAAACTAAATGTCACATTAATGTCTGAGCTTCCAGATGCTTCTGAATGTCTATCTTAAGCTTCACCTTTTAACTCTATTATTTCTCTAAGAAGTATTTCCTTTATTCATTCCTTGATCAGTATCAAACCCAATTCTCAGGAACCTGCTAAGAATAATTTACAGGCAGCAGCTCTCAGGTGCCTTGAGCCTGTGCAGACCTCTCTCCTGCTGTGAGGAGGTCTAGGCTGAGAACTTCTAAAAGCAGATACTGAATGCATAATTTTCATTATTCCTAAAAAAAGATTACGGCAACCAAATCTATTAGGTATATCCTAAATGTTAAAGTGGCAATATTCATCGAGTTGCTATATAATATGTAAAGTCTGTCCTAGATAATACAGTTATTTTCTACTTCAGAAACATCCTGGCAGTGGGATAGACAGGGAAGCAGCATCCCAGCTGCTGTGTGACATCCATCAGTTAACACAGCAGCCACATCCCCATTGTGTATCTATCTCCACATCATCATTTCTTATATCAAAGAATTTCACCCACCAAGGCTCTGCTTGTATAAAGGACTATTTTAGCTCAGTAACATCATTAAAGTTTGGGCCCTTCTGCCTACAAACAGCTTTTCCCTGCTCTCAGTTATTTACACTTAGTTATTTATCTTAATCAGGGAATTTCTGAGCATTTAAGTTAACATATTACCTACCCATTAAAACCTTAATATTACCAGTCTGTGGATGTAGTGCTATTACATTCTCCCAAATGCTGATAAAACCACTTTTAATCTGCCTTATTTACATATATAATTTCTATACTCAGTGGTTAGCTAAGTTTGTAATGTGTTTGGAGGATGATAAGTGTTAGAGAAGATAAGCATTATCTTCTCCTTATGGGAAGCAAATCCACATATCTCCAAAGTGTTTTAAGTTAATTAAGTGCCACTTTACAAGGATAGCAACACTGTACTGAGGGCTGTGGTTCTGTGTCAGCCTCCATGTCCATATGCAACCCTCCCAAAGTTAATTTCCTAATTGGATAAGCAGATGAGAGCACAGCCAGAACACAGGAGGCTGCTAGCATGCACTTGGCCATACCTCAGCATGTTCACATTATTCCATGTGCAAAAGCACAGATGCAGACTGCTTCAAAAAATGAACACAGGCTTATTTCACCCCCAAGGAATGTAAAGTTCCTTTTCAACGTTAACATTTGGTAAAAGCAGCAGTTGAATCTGTGCATTTCTTTAGCACAGGGGAAGAAGCCCTCTCTGTTCACTCCTTTTCTGGCCAGCTTCACTTCAGCACTCCTTCATTACTGTTCCCTCTTTTACAACAATTTGCAAATGGTTTCAGTTCTCCCTGATCTTGCACATCAAGTTGGATGGGGATTGGAGCACCTGGGATAGTGGAAGGTGTCCCTGCCCATGGCAGAGGGCTGCAACTGGGTGGTCTTTAGGGTCCCTTCCAACCCAAACCATGGAGTGATTCTATAACCTGTTGAGAGACCACAAAATAAAATTTAACAGAAGAGCTCTGGATAAGTCTTCTTCTGTTCTCTGTCTTACCAGTATTTAGCCTGAAGTTCAGACTTTCTGGACTGTTTTTCCACACTGTTCAGGTAGATGCCACATCACTGCTGTGACGTTGGCTTCCAGGAAGCCAAGCACTTACTGCAATCAGCTGCTGCTGTGAATCCACCCCATCCACCAGGATCCAAAGCACCAGAGAGAGAGTTAATCCAAGAGCTTTAATCCAAAAGCCAGACCTCAGCCAGAGCTGAGCCTGGAAGCTTCCTCAGGTCCCCAATGAGCAGCACAGGTGAGCTGCTCACATCTTTTCCAGATGCTCATACATGGCAGGTACAGGGCATGGCTCTCCACACCCAACCCAGGGTTTATTGAGAATTCTCTCCCTCCTGCAATCCCTATTTGCAAATGGCAGCACCATTTACTGACCCATCCACTGTGAGGCTCTCACAGTACCTTTGGACACTGGACACAAACACCAGCTTTTCTCAAGCCATGTCACTCACCCTCCAGCCACTGGGATGTTAACAGCTTAGCCCACCTTTGCTGTCTCTGGGTCTTATAAATGTCCAATTTCTCCAATTCCTCATAATCATGAATGGGTTCCTATACTAGCCCCAGAGGAATAGGATGGGTTTATGGGAAGACTTTGCTCAGTTTCTTCCAGGAAGCAGGACACAGATCCTGAAGAGGATTCTCTTGTCAATCTGCTCCCCTCCACTCCTCACCTGGTCACACAGCACAGAAACTCCCTCTTCGTAAACACAAAGTTTACAAAGTTCATTTGTGCAAATCTCCATAAAGTGGGAAGTAAACACAAAGTTCATTTGTGCAAATCTCCATAAAGTTGGAAGTAAACACAAAGTTTACGAAGTTCATTTGTGCAAATCTCCATAAAATAGAAAATAATCTGGATCACAATTTTTACTTACATAAACGTCAGCACGCAGAAGAAACAGGCTTGGATCAAAAAGACAAGTTATAGTTAACACCCACTTAGCTAACATCCTTAGTTTTCTCTGGACATCTGCTGGACGAGAGAATTCCACCCATGAAAGAGACTGCAGAAATTAAAAATCCTCTGTATTCCCAGATCAGTGCCTACACACGCAAAGGTCACCCTCAGACTTCTGTGTGTGGGAGGCATCAATTCGAGATCAGCAAAGAGCAAACCCCACACAACCTGTGCAATGAGTTAAAGAGCAATAATCAACTTTTAGGAAGGACAAAGCAAATGTACAGATTGGGCCACCTTTGGGACAGCCTCTTATTGCCCAGAGAGGAGTAAGAGGGAGCCTGGTGCGTTATTTCCAGAACACCATTCAGACAGAAAGATTGTGTCAAATCCCTCATTTCCCAGAGCCAAAGCAGTGATGTTTAGCTTGTTTTTATGGCCAACCTTTACAGAAATAAATAAATGCACACAGATAAAACATGAGGGCTGCTGTACCACCGAGAGCTGTTATTTCCAATATGCTTTCACTACATGACTCACAAACCAAACCCACAGCAATGGTATGATCAGATTGCTCATTTCATCTGTACAGAATGGAGCTTTTGAAGACATTCAGGTTTTTCAAGATGGCCTCAGCTCCCACTGAAATCCAGCCAAGTCCTGTAATGCAGGAGAAGTCCACAGCTGGCTGCACCGAGACTGGGTTGCAGCTTCTCTCTTCGTCCAAACACTTCCCAATGCTCTGTGAGGTGCAGGCTTTCCACTTGCCACCCATGGATACTTCATTCCGTGATTTTGTAGCTTCTAAACCACAGGTCAGATTTCAAATGAAACATGACCTTTTAGAACCAAAAGAGAAATCTCAAATTCAGTGGATCGTTGTGCAGGGAGCTTAGCCCAGAGCTAAGGTGGGGTTTGTGAGGCACCAGCACGAAACTCAAAGAGAAATGGTGAGCTCCTGTTTGCAGGAGGCAGGAGATTTTAGGTGTTCCTCAAGTGTCCAGGATGAATGCTGACCCAGGCACAGAAAATTCCTGGTGGGAAAAGAATCCAGCTGCTCCTCAGTCCCAGGGACTGTCCCAATGCCCCTGGTTGTTTCCTTTCAGTGCTGGTGAGTGGAGTTGGGGCTCTCCTGGTCCCCACATACTGCTGTAAACCCCAGCCCTGCTGAAGCACAGCCCACAGCCACCCCTCAGAGCACCGATCTTCTCTCAAAACCACACATACCAAATACACACTTGACCCAAAGTTACATAAGCGCTGTGCCAGAGCTATTTTTCAGCCAGACTGATCAGTGCTGCTATAAATCACCCCAGGATGCAGAGGCCAGACAAGATGTCACATTTATGTGCTCAGCTTTCTGCCTGCCCTGAGAAAATGTTTGTGATCTGCCAACGTTTCTATTCCCTCTCTGCCTCCCCTGGTGTGTAGGTGCATGACTGCTGCTCGGCACTGAGCAGGCTCCAGACAGCGCTGCCCGTGCCCAGAGCAGCCTGGGGACAGCGCCGAGCTGTTCCTGCCCCTGCAGCTCCTCTCACCAGCCCCAGCACCAAGAGCACTCCCGGGGCAGGGCAGAGCGGGGAGCACCACGTTCACCTCCACAGAAGGGCAGTGAGTGATAACCTCAGCTCACCCTGTGCAGGGATGGCAGACTGCTGCACGATCACCTGTCCTATCCTAGTCCAGTATCCAGGAACAAGGGCTCTTACCTTGAGCTGCAGTTATTGCCCAAGTAGCTGTTTAAATCCCCCTGGAAACTTCTGCCCTTGCAGGATCCAGAAGCAGTAAATTTCACAGTCTGATTGCAAACAATATTCAACTTTGTACCTTATTCCTCATTATTCTTACACTTCTCTGTTTATCACTCACCAGTGCCACTTCAGCATTTCGTGGTGCCAGGCACGGGCAGGACAGGTTTCTCATGCAAATGTATAAAATAGGAATATCAGTATTTCCTCCTCAGCTGTGTGCTGTCCCCAAAGCCACTACCTGAGCCAAAGTGCTCCGGGAAAACCACAGTGGATCCCTGCACCTGCCTCTCCTCCTGGGTGACACCAGCTAGAGCTCAGGCTCAGCACACAGACTCAGCACACACCAGCAGAGCAGAGAATGGGGCATGAGTTCCATATTCCAAACTCGGAGAGGGAATCACACTGACATGGTCAGAGACACCAACTCAGCTCATTCCAACACACAGAAACATTAAAGCTACGGAGACTGGAAGCAATAAGCAAGACCCTTGATTGAAATTACACCCCCAGTTGTGAATCTGTGGGGAACAACTTTAAAAAATATCAGCTCCCAAAGTGAGTGTTTTAATTAGATACCTCACCTAGATTTCTTACATCTTTACAATGTGTTTCTCTATCCTGCACAGCATCTTTAAAACTCCCTTTCTACATCTCTGAACTACTGAACCTGGTGAGATTTTAATAGAAATCCCTTTTCTGTGCTATAAAGAGAATCATTACTCGAGATTTTAATTAGCAGTTGTCAGTGCTGAGCCATAGGAAATACTGAATAGTTTGCTTAACTTCTTAGAGAAAGTGCCTTTTGCTTTCTGACCTTCTGCACTCAAATGATGCAACACACTTGAGCCATTTGAAAACTCTTTTCCAAAACCAGCTCTGTGGGAGTAAAAGCCATTCCCCCGATCAATACACCCTGTACTGCTCCAGCCCGTGTTCACACTCTGCACACCCGGCTCGTTTGATGCAGAAATCGTGCCGCTCATTTTCTCACCGCCGCTATAAATCTGAAAGGCAGCATTCTGTTATTACCATTTCATTCCCTCCTGTGCAAGGCACCCCGAGCTTTAGACACACACGGAACTTGGAAATCAGATGCTAAATCGATTCGGTCCATTGAGAGTCCGTTTGCACAACAACAGAGGGGAGAGCAGGGGTTCGTCATGCAAACTTCAAGCAAGGCGGGCACCTGCTCCGAGCTCGATTCACCATCACCCACTCTACCCCGAAGGCATTAAAGAGCAGGAGAACTGTTCCTACCATTCAGCTGCCTGTAGACTATGTCTTCTAGGAGCGAGAGCCTCTTCAGCACTGCATCCTGGATGGAGCTGATGCCGTGGGCTGTCAAGTTGGCCACTTCTGCCCTGGGATGGATGTCATGGAAGGAGTCGCCGCTCTTGGTCGTGATGGGTCTGCACTTGGCCAGGAAGAGGACGAAGCCAGCCACGGCGATCAGGTTTAATACCAGCAGCACTTTGACTCTCCTCAAAGAAGCCATCAAAAACTTCCCGATGGGCCCCGCCAGCCGCCGCGCTGCCGGCAGGGCTATGGGAGCGGGCCGGCGGCCGCCCGCCGCTGCGCGCACATCGCGGGGAGCGC
>VRYO01000577.1:3511203-3589409 GCA_009812075.1 Sialia sialis | reverse complement strand
GACAGAGGGGCTTGGTGGGCACAGGCTGCCCAGCCAGGGCCACCCCACCACAGCAGAGGGATCTTTTATCACTTCCCCAGAACTAAACAACAATATCAGCTTGCCTGGGGAGGAGGGCAGGCAAGAACAGCCCTGAAAGACAAACAAACAAAATATTTCATAAGGTGCCATTAATAAATGACAGATCAAAGAGATATTTTCCCATATGCTTCTCATATGGACCTTAAATGAAAACCTTCTTGGGCTCTGCATTTGCTGGGAATAGGGAATGTTCAGAGGGAATGCTGGAGGCAGGGAATGTAACATCCCTCACTTCAGTACAGCCATGGCTATAAAATCCAGCACTTTTATGGTGTATTAGACATAAGATACACATGAAGACAGCGAAAGCCATCACCCTCCACCCAGTATCTGCAGTTTGGTTATGGACTATCATTTGACATCTTTATTTACAACTCCAAGGCAGTGCTTTACCTGCTAAAGCCTATTTATATCCCTGGAAGGGATCTCCAAGTAGCTGTTAACATGTATCTGACCAGAATAGCAAAGCCTGGGCCTGGCTGTGCATTAAACCAGCATTCCCTGGTGAATGAATTAGAACTGTGCAGCTTCACAAGCAGCAGGTTCAGCTCCTCCCAAGCCTGGACCCACACAGCTCGAGGTCACCCTTTCAGCCCATGCTCCTCAGCCAGGCACAGCTCATGTTCTGGGGCTGCAGCTTTGTGTCCCAGTGCCCTGAGGATGCAGCAGGCTCAGCTGTCCCCTGGGTGTCCTGGCACATCCCAGGGCTCACAGCACATCTGCAAACCAGAGACCTGCAACAACAGGAGAAAAATGGCCAAAGAAAATGGTGTTTACAACAATGGGAAGGGAGGTGATGGAGAACCATGGAATGGTTTGGGACCTTAAACCCCATCCAGTGCCACTCCTGCCATGGCAGGGACACCTTCCACTGTCCCAGGTGCTCCCAGCCCTGTCCAGCCTGGCCTTGGGCACTGCCAGGGATCCAGGGGCAGCCACAGCTGTGCCAGGACCTGCCCACACTCACACCCTCACAGGAACAACTCCTTCCCCATATCCCATCTGAACATACTATCTCCCAGTTTGAAGCCATTCCTCCTTGTCCTTTCTCCAGACCCTTGTAAATTGTCTCTTGCTGGTTCCTTTGGGTATTGGAAGGAATCAAACCTTATTTGTCTCAACTATAGATACTCCACGGAGACAAGGTAGGTATTTAAATAACCAAACTCTAAAGCCTTTTCTGGGTGATTTTCTTTTGTTTGTTTAATTGCCAAGTCCCTGATTATATATATATATATATATTTAAAAGTTATATTGACAGGCTTCAGGAATCACTGGGCAAAGAAAAACAATAAATATGTAAGAATAAAAGGATACTTTACAAAGACGACAAATTAGGGTGAAAAAATGCTCAGCTAGCACAAAGTGCTTTCCAGGGAAGTTTAAGTTTATTGTACTATTTACAGCTTTTGAAAAGGTGAGACAGAGAAAGCTGCTTTCTCCTCTCCCCAGGCTGCATTTACTGATGAGCATCCTGAGAGAGAATATGAAATTGTGGCTGTGTGGGCACTGTGGGCTTGTGCCCCTGGGTGGGGAGGGGATGGAGCAGCAGGGTCCCTGCAGGGCACAGACCTGGTGTGCTTGGGCTTTCTGTGCCACTGAGGGGCAGCTGAGCAGGAGGGCTGGCCCTGGGGACAAACAGCAGCACTGGGGACACTGCAGTGTCACTGTGCAGTGGCACTGGCAGAGTTTGTGGCAGTGGGGGCACACTGGGGGCATGCAATGGCCTGGAGCAGCCTGGCAGACACCAGGACAGGATCCCTGCAGTGCTGGGAGAAGAGAGAGGCAGTGGAGCTCAAAGCAGGGTGACAGCAGGGACCTGGTTACCCTGGCTGGGGCAGTGGCTGTGAAATCCATCACTGCTCTGCAATTCACTGCAGGTTCACACCATTGCTGCTCACAGCTTCATTTTTTTCACCTCTCAACACCGGGGTTTTGCAATAATTCTTGCTAATTAAAGCAAATTATCTCTTTCCCCTGAAGTTCAGAGAAAAGCAAGGTGAAGCAGGGAACCTGACAGAGCAGTGCCAGAGACAAGGGAGCAGTGACCCAGTTCTGTGTGAGAGGCAAGCAGAGGTGCAGGGGAAAAGCTCCCCCAGACCACGGGGCCAGGGGACATCTCCTGCACCCACAGCCCAACCTCCCACCGGGTTTTGGGGACAGCTGCAGAGTGCAACGTGAAAAAAAAACAACAGGTATGGAAGAACTGGAGCCTATTCCTGGCACTCCCAGTGCCACACCTTTTTCCTTCCTCAAGTTAAAACAAAAGTCTGGAATTGATTTCTCTGAGCCAAACATTTCACGTGACAAATAAAAAGCTACAATGAAATATCTGGCAGCTTCACTCTCCTGCAACTCAACATAAGAACTGAGATCACCTGGGACACTGGAGCTGAGAGCTCAAGCACCAGGAGATGATGGGCACTTAGAGAGGGCAGGCTGAGGCTGCAGAGGGTTGGTATTTCTTATTTCTCCTCTTGTGAACATTGTTATACTGTGACTTGCCTACTCCTGAAAACACAGCATGAAGTTCACTTTAGGAAGATGTTTGGCTTTCCCTGCAAATACCTTAAAAGAGCAGCACCATTATAATCTTATCACTCTTTTTAGCTATTGCCTTGTAAAAAATTAAATCATACCCATTCCCTTTTGTGACATCTAAGTCTTCAATATCAAAGCAAGAGTCTTTTAGAATATAAAACAATGTTTCAGATATTACAGCTTGATACAATATTTGGATTGTTTTTCTTGTGATGGCATCTGTGTATTTACAAACTAGCAATGCACCACAGTTCCCAAGGGAGCAAAACTTATTTCCTCAACTAATCTCTTTACTGAGAGAACAGTGGAGATCTCAGCAAATATGCTGAGCTATAAAAGCTTTTGTCCCTGGGACAAAGCACATCAAACCCTGATACACAAAATTCATTAGACAGAGGCTCCCACAGTAAGAATCACAGAATTCCAGACTGGTTTGGGTTGGAAGGACCTCAAAGTCCATCCAGTGCCACCTCTGCCATGGCAGGGACACCTCCCACTGTCCCAGGCTGCTCCAGCCCCAATGTCCAGCCTGGCCTTGGACACTGCCAGGGATCCAGGGGCAGCCACAGCTGCTCTGGGCACCCTGTGCCAGGACCTGCCACCCTCACAGGAACAATTCCTGCCCAATATCCCATCCAGCCCTGCCCTCTGGCAGTGGAAGCCATTCCCTGTGTGCTGGCACCTCACACCCTTGTAAAAGTTCCTCTCCACCTTTCTTGGAAGCCTCCTTCAGCTACTGAAAGGCCGCAGTAATTCAGCCCAGAATGTTCCAAGTTCAGCCTTCACTCAAAACCCCATCCATTAAACCCATCCCAGGCTCTGTGGGATACAAAAGCATCTGGACAGAGCCTCCTGCTCCTCACCAGAAGCTCAGAGAGCCATAGCTGGAAGATGCTTTTATCATGGCCCAGACATCAAATGGGCTCTGCTCAACTTCAGTTTTAGACTCATTGCTGGAGTAAACTGACAATGTGAAATTCCTTCATCCCAGCAGAGGAGCTCTGAGCAAAGCATGTAAACGTGAATGTAAAATGAAGTAAAACTGATCCTCTATACAGGATAATTAACTCTTGCAAGGCAATGTATATCAGGCAACAGCAAATGAGAATTCCAGAAACCTGAGGCTGAATCTCTGCAAGCTCTGCTCAGCCCCATCTCCTATTAATGTCAAGGGAAGTTCTGATAAATAAGAGATTCAACACCTGGCTTTTCATCTGAAGTTCAAAAATCTACAGTTACTTCTCCAAAGGAGCTTCTCCAGATCTGGCTGTGAAGCTGTTCCAAGCAGAAAGCCTGAATTTCTGGGGTGTGAAGCCCAAGAGGGAATTTAAGGAACTTCAAGGCATGGCTGAGTGCAGAGCTCTGCATTGCTGGCTGTGGCTGGCAGCACCAGAGCAGACTGCAAACACCATTTCCATTCCACACTGCTGCTCTGTCCTGAGAGATGATCCCTGGGGAATTCACAGCCTGAGCAGAGTACAGCCCTGAATTCAGATGTGCGCTTGGAATGAGAGTCCCTGGAGAGGAAAAAAAACCACCTAAGGCTGGAAACTGCTGCTGGCCCCGTTCCTCTGCTGGATCTGAGGCAAAGCCATCCCAAAAGGTCAGCACTGTGCTGGGAGCTCTGTTTTAGGGGAGACATCCAGGATAAGGATCACCTGGCAGCTGCAGGGAGCTTCCAGGAGGACTCCAAATGTTACGAGCAGTCAGGTGCTTTCTACTGAGTAAAGAACCAAAAATATAAAGAACCAAATATGAAACCAAATAAATAAAGAACAAAAAAGAAAAATTAAGGAAAAATGAAAACAGCATAGAAAAATGAAAATAAAAGGCTGAGAATTGCAGTTCTGGACTCTTCCCTCTCCTTTTTACCTGCCCTGTGTGTGTGGCATTTTCTCCAGGAACATCCTGCTAACAATCACAGACTCTGAGTATTCACAATTCCCCCAGGTCTGAGGTGCAGCTGTGTTTTATTGACGTCTTTTCCAAGAGGAGCCTCTACTGGGAGCTCTTGGGAAGCAGCCAGTGCCTCAGGACAGTATTTGTGACTTAAGGATGCCCTTGTGCAAAGGTGAGTGTCACTGAGATGAGTGTCTGTCCCTGAGGTGTGCTGGGTACCAGCTGCACCCCCAGCTCCTGCAGGAGCCTTTCCCTCAGCCCCCGAGCCCCCTCTGACCCCACAGAGCTCTGGGGCCTCTCTCAGATCTGGTCCAGGCCCTGCTCTCCTTTCCAGTTCAAACACCTTTCCCAGTTCAGTAATCCCAATCAGCCCCAACACGGAGACAGGTGTGGACATTGCAAGTCCTGACATCCTCAGAGTAGCTTTGTCCTCTGATTAACCACAGCAGGCAAGGTATGACTCTATAAAATCACAGAGATATTTTATCTATAAAATAAGAATGCAGATTTCTTACATCACATTTGCCAAATCTCTAAATTAATATTAGTTGCTCTTTCAGCTCACTCTGTATTTTTGTCCTCCATCTTCTCCCAGGTTCCCTTTGTGCATTTCTGTACCACATCATTACACACAGCCACCACTTGCTGTTAAACAGATGCTACTTTTTCCGCCTGCAACAGAACTGACCTCTAGATGTGGCTGTGCTTTGTTTTTAAACATTTCTTTCTCCTGAATGAAAATCACCAAATTAAAGCAAGGTATTTCTTTACCCACTTTCAGCGTGTAACAGAAAGCAAAAACATAAATCAAAGTATGTTTAAACACCTTTTCCAAATCACATAAAAACCCATCTATCTTGCCAGCAGCCGAGAGCTCTTCCTACACACTGAACACAGCAGATGTTAAAAAGCTGTTTAATCTTCTTTACAGCACTTTAGGTAAAAAGCTGTGGCTTTCAAATATGTACAAAGAAGGTCAGAAAAGTAAAATGCCTTGAAATTATTTTGCTTAGGGGCCATGGGATCTGAAGTGACCTCTGTAATTTCTTGAGTTCCCAAACTTCATTATATCAAGGCCTCGTTCCCTTTTGATGTTTCAAGTGTGCTGAAGGTGGGTGTTGCTGGGTGGGGGCTGTAGCTAAACCTTTTAAGTATTTTTGATTTATTCTCCTTGCAAGGTTAGTGTACCTGAGGCTGAAGTTAATGACTGGAGAGCCACTGAAGTGCAGATTAACCATAATCACTTTCCCATCCCCCTCACAAGAAGCTTTAAGTTTCTCCTGTACGTTTAAATAAATACATAAATAAATAAAGCTGCAGCCCCTCAACAACTCAAACCACACCATTATTTCCTAAAGTAACTGCTGTTAGAAAGGTTCCTCTTGCATCTCTGCACTGGTTTATTCCCATGGGCACTGGCAACATCTGCAGCAGATCCCTGAGAACCTGTTCCCCTTCAAAAGCCACTCTGCTCTACCTCTCCTGACCTCAGTGGTCCCACCAAACACCAAAGCAGGTCTATAGCAGGGCTTAGAAGTTACCCCTCTTCTTTTTACAGGTTGTCATCTCTCCTGGTAGGATGTATGGCTTTCAGTGTTTATTACTCTCATCCTGATTAACACAGCCCATTTTCCATAAGCACACACACAAACCCATCACTTCTAAGTTATGGCACTCCTTGATGCAATTTAGTACATCTCTGCCACACCAAAAAAATCAATGATTCATCCAATTTCAATTCAGTCATTGATCCAAAGAAATGCTCACTTCCTGTGTTTATTCTGCACTTACAGTTTAAAACTACCAAGATCTATTTTTTTTCGAAAGGGGAGGTTTCCCCCTGTTTAATTCTCTCTAATATTATATTGTAGCTTCACTTGAAAGAAATAGATGAGAAAAATGTTCTGCATGAGAGGTGAAGCAAAGTGTAGAATAAAGCACCATGAACAGCTGGAAAATGGGACAAAGCCAGAACTAAGGGAGTACTCCTGCACACCTGCACTGCACGGACAAAGCAAAGGCCCAATGCAGTGAGAGCACAACAAAATGTGTGTTTCTCACAGACCCTGCACGAGGTGTGTTTGCTCTCAGGTGTCCCTGGGCTCTGCCCAGCACTGAGGACGGAGGGACAGAGGGTCACAGCCTGGACCAGGCCAGGGCTCTGGTTTGTGCTGTCACCAAGAACATGCACGGAGCCTCCCTGTGCTTCCCTCCCTCCCCAGCAGCAGGGCACTGCCCAGCTCAGGGGCTCAGCTCTCCTCAGGACAACCCTCACATGCTCCTGAGTGCCCTGGGACAGGGGCTGAGCCCATGGGGTGGGACCTGCTCTGGCTCCAGATGTGCTCACCAAGAGCTCCTGGCAGCTGGAGATGCCTCAGGAGCTGTCCAGGACAGGCAGCGCTGGATTTCTCCATGGAGTGGCACACAGTGCCCAGGGAATTGTACATTTGTCGCCCCACTGCAGCAGCCAGGAGCCTCTGGCACCATCAGCTCCCAGCTCTTCACTGGCTGCCTCGCTCCAGCCAACAAAACATCAGTGCTATGCTCCACAAAAGTTACAATTAATTATTTTTAGCACTGAAACGGGGAGTCATGTGAATACTTGACAGCTTACTCACTTACATCAATTTAAATAATTTATTAGAACCAGACCCAAAAGCTAAGTTTTCTAAAAAAAATAAATGTATTTGTTTCCCTACAGCTGCTCAACAAAGTACTAACAGAGGCATTGTTGTTGCTGGCAGCTCCTCGAAGGAATAATTAAGGAAACATGGAAGAAGCTGCCTTTCAAGACTCATCCTCTCTTCACCTGGCTCCTCCTTGTGATCTGTCAAGCACCCAGCTGAAATTAATTCTAAAGGGGTACACAGAGCTCTATTGCACTAATTGCCAATTAAACAGGGAAATAAGGGCGAGTCTGACAGACTCTGAAATCCAGACCCACTCCAATGCCAAGGCAGGTTCATAATGCCTCTTATTTTCCACTTTTCCTTGTGCTCTCCAGTTTGTAACTTGAACATGAAGAACACTTCTTCCCATATCACTGCAAAGAAAGAAATCGAGTCCACCTTTTATCCCAGCACTTGTCCCGACTTCCAAAATCCACCAAACACCTCTAGGTCAGCAGGTCTGTGCTCACTGACTGATGTCATGTGTCCAAAATAACTCACCTTGATGAAGGGAGCTCAGAAGCCTTTGGGCTGCAAAAGGCAGCCCCACATCCACAGCTGTGAGGGCTCTCTAGTGAAACCATGACAAATTGTACTTTTATTTACATTAAAGGCTGCCCCAGTGGTGCTCAGGTGATGACTTTATTGGCACTGTTGGAGCTTTTTGAGCAGCTGAGCCCTCTCCAAGCCCGAGGAGGTAAAGAGGTTATTCCTGCAGCTCTGCACCATCTGCTTTGATGTAGGTTTGCAATGATACTGAGAGCAGATTGAAAAGTGTTGGAGATTTCATAAATGTAACAAATGATGGGCTTTAGTGTCCTGGAGTTGGAGTATCCATGACAACTCTGCTGTGCCAAGGGACTTCCAGTCATAAACTGAGAAAGTCACTTAAAGCCTGGTTTTGTAAGATGCAGCAAGAGCCTGGTGGGATTTTTCTCTTAATCCCCAAACACTTCCCTGCCTCCAGCTGTAATGGGAGACAACATCCTCAGCTGTAGGGTTCCTCGTTTCAGCTGGACCCAAAAGCAGCTACAGCTTAAAGAAGATCTACCTAGAAAATTGTTCCCAGAAGGAAGCCGCAGTAATCCACTCCGTTTCAAAACTCAAAAATACAAAAAGTCCCAAACCATGCACAAAATCCCCCACATAAATCTGTTACCACTGTAGCATCTGAAGAGTTCACCCAGAACAGAGGCCCAGGGGACCAAAACCTGATTATCCCAAGCAGGGCACATCCCCCCAGTGCTTTTTAGAAACCCTTCTTTTTCTGGCCAAGTTGAGGGCTGGGGCATAGCTGGTGTTTTCCATTCAGTCAGTTCTTTCCCTAAAGAATTACTCTTTATTCTGTCTCATTAGATGATGAGCCCTTAGAGGCACATTTGAAAGCACTTCCCTTCCAAATGCTTGGTGACACAAGCATAGGTCAGATGACAACTTTACAACTTTGATCCATCACTAATTCTGTTTTCCAGAGTGATCTCAGAGCACAAGGCTCTGCCCCAGCCAACTCCAGCTGCTGAGCTGCTGCTGCTGCTTGTTCCTCTCAAAGAATGAACAGAAGTGGCCTCTTCCCCTCCTGTTTCCCAACAGTGAACATTAAAGGGTAGCACACAGCCCATTCCTTTTCTGTGATTAACTGATTTGACCACATACATTATTCATCAGCACTTGAAGTTTTAATTGTAAAACTCTGACCCTTATGTGGTGTAGGACTGTCAGCTGTCTTGGAGATTCAAAGCTGGACTGTTCAGGATTCCCAGTTTCCAAGCCCTTAACTCAGCACTGAAGTGTTTACTAAATCCAACACTTCCAGTGAAGCCTGTGGAACCAAGTGTTCACATCCTAAATTTAGACATTGCACAGAGGTTCAGGCAGAGGATCCAGTGCCTCAGAGAAGCACATTTTCCAGGATTTTACTAAAAGGCTCCCGACAGCTCCAAGTCCCACTGGCCTGACCCTCACTCCATGCCTTGCACACACAAGAGGCTACAGAGCTGTGAGCTCTGCTCACCCAGCAGCAACACTCCTTCCACAGGGACCAAGAGACTTCATCTGGGGAGACACAAAATGATTCTGAGCAGGAATCTGAAAGAAATGCACAGGCTGGGCCAGGCTGGAAGGGAGCACAGAGGGTCACTGGTGCCACCTCCCTGCTCAGGCAGCGCCATCCCAGAGCACAGGGCACAGGATGTGTCCATGTGGCTCTGGAATATCCCCACTGAGGGACACTCCAGCCCCTCCCTGGGCAGCCTGTTCAGGGCTGGGCACTGCCCAGGGCACAAGTTGTGCCTCCTGTGCAGGGGCAATTGCTGGGCTCAGTCCCTGCCCGTTCCTCTGGTGCCACTGCTGGGCCCTGGAGCAGAGCCTGGCTCCAAAGGTGACCCAGGTCCCACCAGGAGTGGCACAGCAAGGCTCCTGCAAAGTGAGCACCATCACCCAGGAAAACAAGGGGCCTTGGACTGCAGGTACCCTGGGGCAGCAGGGATAAAAGCCCCAGGAGACCAGAGTGGCCAAGCTCTGCTCATTAGCTCCTGGTAATGAGTAAGAGGTTAATTAACCACCCAGCAACACAGCCCAGCCTCCTGAGTTACATCCAAACCCAAACAGGAGGAGCACAGCAGCAGCATCTCACACACAACTCACAGGGCTCATCTCCAGAGAATTTATTGACTCATTTACACTTTTTTTGTCACTAAAGTTACTGAATTTTTATCCTTTCCAGGGCCAGCACAAAACCCAACCTGACCAAGCAGAGCCTACCCAAGAAGTTTCCCAAAAGCCTGGTGGTTGCTGCTATTTGCAATCCTAATATTCTGCAGATCAGCAGCAGCTCTTGACATCAAAAACACAATAAGGAAATCTGGTTCACAAATAGACAGCTCTGAAAAAACTGTATCCCTAGCAAATCTAATTTGATTAGTATATACATAGAGAGCTCTCAGTATTTTGGAAAATAAAAAAAAAGTTGATAGGCTTTTCCCTTGCTAAAAAAAACAAACCATTAGCTTGGACTCTACTGAGAAAGAGGGTTTCCATACTTCTCCAGTTACAAAATAATAAAATAACAAAGAAAACTTTATAAAAGCAGACACATTTTAAAAAAAAATTAAACCCTTCTGTGAAGTTGAAGATTACCCTGAAACATAGTTTTAAACTAATAAGCTCTTAGAGCCCAAATGATATTTTAAACTAAGCCTTCTAATTTCAAATTGTTATGACTTCAGGGAATTTTCTAACTGGGATCCAGGTAGTTTTAAATGGAAGTAAAGAGGCAAGGAAAACGATAACAGAAATTAATTAAGGGAATTAAATAGAGTCAATTGATTCCTTTCATGTTCAAAGCAATGCAAGGTCTACATTCAACAAATGGAAAGGTAAATCAGAAAATTTCCTTTATGTCCACTCCTTAAATCTGTACCTAATTGATTTCATGCACTTTACATCTTTATGAGCTTACAGTTAACAACATACTAATATAAATAAAAGACACGACTCCAGTAATGGCTTCACTAAAACTAAAATACAATGGGAATGCTGTAAGTGATCTTTCTTGCTGACAATATTGAATTTATACTAAATATAGAAGACAGTTATATAGATCTACTGGGATGTGCTCCTGCAGAGGATCTTGGACAACTGAGAAACGTTATAATATAGAGACCTGAGTTTCTGCAGTTCATTGTGGGTTGCCTGATAATCTGGGATTAACTGAAAGGAGGTAATTAAGGAGGGAAGAGCAGAGCTGTGGCTCTCCAGGGCAGCAGGAGCCTCCATTCCCCAGCCAGGAGCAGAGAACCCTGGAGAGTAGTGACACAGTGCCAGGTAACTCCTTCAATCCTGCTGGTTTGCATGCTGAAGTTGTTGGAGCTGCTTTAAAAAGATGATTTTTTACGAGGTGTGCTGGCAGACAGAAGTGTTGTTATCCTGCTGCAGACCTGGGAACAGTGCTCCTCCTCCAGCCTGGTTTGGGACTTCTCACACATCTCCCACAGCTGCAACACCTGGGACACAGTCATAGCTAACTAACACACAGCCATAGCTGTCTAATTCACAATCAAAAATCCATTTTGCATCACAAGACTACATTTCTTTAATTCAAGGTGAAGTCAGAAGCAGTATTTTATCCCCAGAAACCTCAAGATTAATAGTTTCCAGCTATTACCTTCCACAAGGTGTATCCATTAAGCTGCTCAGCTTTCTTGTGCCCATTTATGATGCCTCAACTTTGAAATATCAGAGCACCATCCACGTTATCAGTACCGAATGCTGGCAGGAATATCTAAGCCACTCCATCTCTTCCTGCCTCACCACAAAGGACTGCCTGCTCCAGGTATCACTCCTTATCTCTTTAGTTTGGTTTTTAGACAAGCCATTGGTCAGGAGTCTCTCTGAGCTATTGACTATCCAGTCTGAAACATCTCACTGTCAGAGATGTCAGCCACCTGCCTGACCCTTGCATTTATTTCATTCCTCTCTTGTTTCAACCCTCTTCTGTCTTGAATCTTGTTCTTCAAATATTTATAGTGGATTATGTTTATTCCTCTCTCAGTCACCCTCCATAGCTTGTAGTGATTTTCCTTATTAATCAAATCCCCCAAGCTCCTGTTCCTTTCTTAGCTACTCTTTAGCCACCTCCTCTATTCCAGTAACTTCACAGTGACCAGATATCAGTGGCAATCTTTTTCCTTGCACCTTCACTCAGAGTCAGGATTGAAACATGAAAGATGGATTTTCAGGTTTGGATTCAGTTGTTTATTAATTCTTATCTATAGTACAGTGAGTTCTACAGCCCTTCCAGCTAACAAGCTAAAAATGACAACATGGAGCTGTATCTCTCTTGTTACAAGGTCTTTTAAGGCCTAATTATCCAATCAAAAGCTAACATCTCTATTATTTACACTTTTGACCCAATGACCAAACACCTGTGACCTGCACTGTGGTACTTTCTATCCAATCTAAAAACTACCACCTAAAACCAAGGAGAAGAAGGAACAAGAGCCAGCACCCTAGAACCTCCATCTTGTCCCATACCTATTACTATATCCTAAACCCCCAAATTCCAAACCCTTCACCATGTGATATCACACACTTCTATTTATCTATACACCAGTGACTCCAACTCCATCACTCAATTTTGGAAGCCTTCTCCAAGGCCTCAGGTCAAAAGCAGCCTTCCTTTGAGGGTCAGTGCCAGAAAGCACAGAAAGTTAAAAACTCCCAGGCTGCAGGGTTCCAACAACCAGAATCTCATTGTTTTGGGTGCACCAAAATGCTTCCTAGAGCATCAGAGCCCAGTGGAGCCAGCTGGGTCCAGGTCTCAGACATGTCCCTTCCCCATGCCCTGGAAGTGTGGCACAGGTTTTCCCAGGCAGCTGGGGACAGGGGGACAGGGGACAGGCCGGGTGTGTGACAGCTCAGCACACACCAAGCTGTGCTGTCAGGAAAGGAACATTTACACCATGCAGAAGTTTTCTTTGTGAGTCAGACAACATCAGCTGTACCCAGCAGCTCCCGGAGACATCAAGAAAAAAGATTTCAACAGGAAATCGCCCTGCCCCTCCTGTCCCTGCAGCTCTGCTGCCCGTGCAAGGCATTTGCAATGACAACCTCTGCAATCCTGTTCCTTCCTCTTTGGGGGTGGATTTATGTCCCTGGCCACAGAGACTCCTCACACATTCCACCCACAATTCAGCTTTCAGCACCTGGTTTACATTTCCAATGGCTCCATCCAGGATGTGTTTCAAATGCAACAACCAGGAATTCTGCATGCACAATGAAATCCAAATACACTCCCAGATCATGAGAGTCGAACAAGAAGGAATGAATGAGACACTGTCAGTAAGGAAAACAAAAATCCAGGCAATAATGGAAGGGGAAATAACAACAAACTCAAACGAAGCTAACTTTAATGTATGAACGCTCTCATATTCAAAAATCAAAGCCTACATTTAACAAGTTCATATGCAAATCAAGTTTCATATATTTCATATCAGTTTATTTTATTGTTACCTACATATTTAAGTATATTGCTTCGAGAAATAAATTGCTTTTAAAAAGAGATGTTTCTTTTTAAAAAGGAGGGAAGGGGAGGGGAGGGGAGGGGAGGGGAGAGGAGAGGAGAGGAGAGGAGAGACATGGTCTGGCATTTCATTTCACTGCCCACATGAGCTGACTCCTCCACCTCACTCTGCATTCTCCTCAGAGCCCCTGCACAAGTTGGGTTCTCTTATATGAAAAGCACAGTGTAGCACTAGGGAAGTATCTGTTCTGTGCAGAAGTTCACCAAGTTTTCCTCTTGACCCAGATCCTGGAGCCATTTCAGTTTCCAGTTCTCACGAGCTGAAATTCTACATTCTTGTTCATGTACTGTTTAAAAAAACAACAAACCCAACATATCACAGGCAGCAAACTACGCTCCCTTTCACACACCCACCCCACAACCTCTGGAATGCAGCTTTTTCCAGAACAGTCAGGAAGAGCTTCCCAGATTTATTTTACCATATGAATTCTCTCAAAATGTTCTTGCTAAATGATGAAGAAAACAGTTTTACACTTGGAAGGTAAAGGTAAGTGTGAGATGGTGACAAAAAGCAGGAATGTGAAAAAAATCGCTGCTCCCAACAATATTCAGCAGGGTCCTCAGGGGTTTTGGAAAGCAAACTTGGCAACAAGAGCAACACTGAAAGGACTATCATTCAATAGCTGACTGAAATAAATGTTGGTTTCTGCTACTATGAGCCAGCTGGGTTTATCCTTGTCAAGAATATCACACATGGTTGGCTCACAGTCTATTACAGAGGGGCAATGATTCAAACCAGGGCTCTCAGGGGCCAGCCTGTGCCATCTGTAACACCAAGTGCCATACACAAGAGTTGCTCTGCAGATGTGTAATTAACATGAAAAATTAGTTTTCAAGCAAAATACCACTGTTAAAACACCTCAGTTCCTTTTCCTTATGTAAATATGGAGTTCAGCTTCATTATAAACCAGTACTAGAGAAAGTTGTCCCCAAAAATCCATCCTCTCCTCTCCATTCAGAAACAAATAACTCAGCCCTCAGCATCTCCATTCATCATAATTTCAATTCCTTTGTACCAGTTTAAGTATGGCAGAAAAGGGGAGAGGTTCAGAGAGGTAAAAATAAACTCTCCCTTTTCCTGCTGGTTCATTCCCAAGCCCAGGAGAACAAGCCAGCACTGGTGGAAGGGGTGAGGGGAGTTGCACTGCTGAGGGCTCTGTGGCACTGCACTTTGGGTGTCCTGGGCAAGCCTGGAGCTCTCCTCACTGCTCAGGGAGCTTTGGTTCAACCTGGCCAAGCCAAACAGCTCAACTGGGGGTCATACACACCCTCTGTGGGGCTGCTCTGTCAGGGCATCTCTGGCTGTCTCGTGTCTGTATGCAGCCCATCTGCTTGAGAGACTCCTTTTCTCTCCAGAGACATCAGGAAGGGGCAATTCCTTCCACTGAGCTGTACCAGGATTTGCTTTCCACTCCTGGCCAGCACCCTTCTGCAGCTGGAGCTGGGCCTTGACCTCGCTGTAGGCGCCTGACAACTTTGCCAAGCACAGACCCAAACTGGCAGACCCATTTCCACTGGAAGCAACCCCAGTCCCCACCCCATCTCCCCAGGCTCATGCCTTGGCTATCAGCTTCAGTTTGACCTTCCAGAAAAGAACCCAGAGCAAATGCCTGCTGAGCCACATCTCAGAATATCACCATGGAGACAGACCAGTGAGGCTGAAACTCTGGTCAGGCCAGCAACCAGCATCTCCCTATTGCAATTCCCATTTCCCAGCCCTGGCAAAGGTCCCTGCATCCTTTCACAAAGCTGCTGCGAAGTCACAGCTGAGGCAGCTGTGTGGTTGACTCCAGTTTGAGGAGTGGACTCACTCACGTGTGAGATTTACCCGAAACAGCACAAAGAGAATAAATTCCAGGAGCAGAGGTGGTGTTAGACCTGCCTTCTACCACCCAGCAACCTGGAATCTGAGGCTCTTGAATTAAATGTAAAAGGAAATTTTCAATGCAATATTTAAAATGACAAGATTTTCCTCTCAAAAGTATTGAAGTATTGTGAGCTCAAGTGTTATTTCTGATGAAAAGATATTATCACCATTATTGTCATTATGTAATATTTTCATTGTGGAAAAATGGTTTCTCTTCCAATCTCTATTTAAAGCATTAAAGTGCTACCTTTCTGTTTACTGCAGGAAAATTATTTGTGTGTTTTTTTAAGTGTGGAAGAAGCAAAAGCAGGCTAGCAGTAACCAAGGCACTTCTAAAATAAACACAAACCTTCACAGAGTGCCCTACAGTCACAGACAGGATGTTCCCTGTAACATTATTTCCACCTTCATGCCACCTACCAGACTTCATTTATTATTGTACCTCCTGGAAGAACCAGGTTTATACACAGTTATACACAGTTATTCGCCCAAAGTCAGGCAAACAGAAATAGGAAAAAAAATCAAAAAACCACACAGAGAAGTATGGCCAGGAGAAATCAGATCAGCAGCTCTAAGTATTAAAAGGGCAGGAAATATGAAAGCAGATAAATCACTGATCCTGCTGACACTCTTTTCCAGATTAAGCATATCTAGCACATCTGACTCTTATTGTCAACTGGAATAAGGAGATATAAAAGGAAAGCAGATAGGACACACGTTTGTGTTATTGCACAAACCAAGGGAGGTTTTATCTGGGGTGAAGACAGAACACCTCCTTCTTCATGATCACTGTGAGGACTCCACATTGCCTAAATCCTCTGATAACATCAGAACCTGTTTGGAGGGGCTCAGAAATTATTCACTTGCAGGTAAGTAATTTGATCCAGAAGAGCAGGCAGCTAATTAGCCTGGAGTCACTGGAACATTAGCTCCTGTACTGAAATCACTTGTTTTTAACTGCCTTCTGACTGGCATGTTCTGTTGCTTCAGAAACAGTCAGCCTACGCTCAGACACACACGAGTAGCTACAAGGGTTCCCTTACACACTTCTTGAATACATTTAGGACCTCTAACAGGAACTTATAATAAAGGATTCAGGAGACTAAAAAGAATAACAACAACCATAATCACAATACACCCCTAAAACCTAGATTTTTCCACTCAACACCTCTGGAAGAACAGTAACAGTGCTGAGACAATCACCTCCCAGACTGCCTTGCTTTCCCAAGGCACAAAACCTGCCTTCCTCACTCTTTTGCCCAGACCAAAAACAATGAGCCAACAGGCTAACAAAGCTCCAGACCTGCTGTCCTGCTTGTGTTCCTTGGCAGTGTGGTGAACCATGAGGCCATCAATGCTGCGAACACCATTCTGAAATGGCCTGAGATGCCAGGAACAGGCAGAGGTGGCAGCAACAGCACCCCCCCAGCTCTGCCAGTCAGAGCCTGGCACAGACCCCAACCCCAGTGTTTCCCCAGACTGACAAGCCAGCACTCCAGTTCCATTTCTGGTTCAGCTATTAGGTGACGACAGGCTAATGGGGAGAATTTATACCAATTCCTGTGTAAGTGCTTTTAGATTCACAGAGAGATAAAAGCTAAGAAATTATTAGCACTAGAAGAGATGGATGATCTTCGAATTGCACTGTTTTTTGCCTCAGTCTGTGTCCTTATAAAACTTCCCATATGCTGAAAGAAAGTCTTGGCACTCCTGAGAGCAGCATTAGCTCAGACAAGGCTCAGATTTCTGTCTTACCCTCCTATTTAGTTCTCCTTCCAAACTCATCACTAGAACACTCCAGCCTTATCTCAGCAAATTTACTTAAGCAATTTTATCCTACATATTAAATTTTTAGAAAATTTATATTTTCCCTCTATAAAACAGAACAGTAGCCTATAAAGATGCCAGACAGGCTCTGATAGCCCCAGTTTCTTCAGTAAAGTAACCAAACTCATGATTCTTACCTGCAGTCACCTTTGAGGAAGTGACTGAAAGTTAAACAGGTCATGCTGAGCAATAGCAGAATGGTAATTAGATTTTCTCATTCTCAGGTCTTCTGAGCTTATCTCCTCCTCAGCAGAAAACCCTTCCTTACTCATGTCACACCCAAAAAAACTCCAGCAAACAGGACATGTGTGAGATTCTCTGGAAGATTTGCTTGAAAATCAGGAAGGAAATTAAATCAGGAAGCTCCTCATGCCCACCCAAGGCAGGGACAGGGTCACACACCCAGGAACAGGAGCCAGGTTAGAACAGTGAACACCAGGAGCTTCTGCAGCAGGAGTGGGAACATCTGGAGAGTCAGTAAAGCCAAAAAGGTCAGCAGCCATCTCCATCACATGTGTGGCACAGTGAGATCCAGGAGTGAGGAGTTCTGAAAGCTGATACATATAAAATGTGCTCTACAGTCCCTCATCCCCCCAGTCTCAGCTGGAAAGATCTCTCTCCTTGAGGACATTTGACATGGTGTATGAACTTGCTTTTGACATGCATGGACCTGGAAGAAGAACAAGTTTCTAAGCAGTGACTTAGAAATCCTTTGTGCACAGATACTGTCCCAAGAGCTGGGCAGCCCCTGGTCCCAGATGCACTTCTCAGCACAAACTCACTCTTGCACACATGGCAGCAGTAGCATCTTCAAGGCCTCAAAAAGAGAAATCCAAATCAGATTTATGTTGCCTCAGAGAGACCACAAAAACACAGGACCAAAACCTGCAGCTGTAAAGAGTGAATCCAGTGTCTCCATGTTCATCAAGTAAATGTCACATTTAATGACATAATGCCAGGACTGATTTTTTCATATCACTAATGACTATTCCACTAAGTAGTTAATTAGGAAACCACAGGAAAAGCAACTCTTGACATGGCCCTGGCCAGCTCTGAGGCCCAGTTCTTCCTGCAGACCCCTTGGTGTTTAAGATCCACCCTGAATTAACAGGAAAGGGAGACACTCATGCTGCAATCAAGAACGACTTGAAGTAAGCTCAGAGAAATCCCTCAGAAGTGAAAAGAGCAAGCTCCTTGCAGATGGCAGGAAGGTTATGTAAAGACACCACACTGAGGCTTCAAGAGGTGAAGCTGTAGCTCAGATAAAGAGCACCTGTACTAGTCTAGCAGGCTGACTGCACAGCCACTACAAACCAGGTCAAAACATTTTGGAGGAGCAGCTTGCAAAAGCTGTAACATCTAATAATAACAAATGGCTGAGGTAGTAGCCTGCTAGAGAATCTGCAGAGCCCGGGGATGATCAAGGGAGAAAAAAGATCTTTCACACAAGAGGAGCCCACAATAAAAAAAAAGATTGTATTTTTTCCTTTTTAGTTGGGAGGTGTCAGTGCTAGAAGTCTTTTTTCCCCCTCAAGACAGTGGCTCTGGAAGACCCACATGAATCTGAAGTGCCAGAGGAAGAGTTTTAGCAAAGGTACAGAGCACTGAGTGCCAAATCATGAGCAGACAACACAATTCAATCAAGAAATTTTGATTAATTCAAAGAAAAGAGCTGAACTTCTAAATTTTGTGTTTGTTCAATATCCGATTTTGATCCCATGTTTAATCCTGCATGGGAGTTTTTAACCTGACCTTTCTGGAGGGGCATAAATATAACCTTCTTGATTTATAACATATAAATGTTCACAAGAAAATGACTTTTTACAGTGTTTTGCTCTGTGCCCTAAGAAAAGCAGTGCACAAAATGACAAAGGCACAAACTGTCTAGGTAACTTGCAGCGGTCTTCAGTGTGGAATAGTTTCAGCTCCCAGCACGTAGGCTAAAGAAGCCAGATATGTAAATCCTTCCAAGAAGGCTAAATAGGTATCTGGTAACTCCTTCATGGGCATCTCTGAAAATCTAATATTCCTTACAAGTGGCCCTGTTTGCAGAAAATGGTGGATTTTGAATGGGTAACAAAACTCCAGAAGTTCCCAGAGGTGCCCAGCTGGACATGGACAGACTTGATTTCTTTCTCTGACTCTCACTCACCCCAGCCTGGGCACTTTCTAAAATGGTTTGGGTAAACCATCCAATGTAATGAGTCTCCCCACACAAGGTACAGACTGGATTAAGTGACCTGGTTTAGGATGGAAATTTAACTTGAGCTCTGAATGAATCTGGTTGAGAATTCCCTCATCCATGTCCCTGCTCAACATCTTTGATTTCAGCAAAATAATGTGTTCTTAGAAGACTGTGTGTCAGCTCCTTTGCTCCAATTTTGTTCTTGCACTCTACACAGCCAAATCCTGTGCCTGACTCTCTTTGTCAAGTGGTTGTAAAAGCACAAGTAACCATTAAACAAGCAAAAAGTTATAGCTACTCCTGCCAGTGGAACATAAATTAACTCCATTATCCCAGATTGTATTATAAACAGGTACTGCAGCACTCAGGCTATTTAATAAGATGATATTTAATTATCTGAGAGTTGTGAAAATAAATCCATGTCTGTAATTAACACTGACTGAAGACAGAGCCTGTCCCTGTGAACACAACCCCACAGGCACACCTGAGGGGACAAAGGGGAACAATTCACAAGGCCCACGACTGCAGTGCATGGAATCATGGAATGCTGTGGGTGGGAAGGAACCTCAGAGATCACTCCATTCCACCCCTGTCATGGGCAGGGACAGCTCCCACTGTCCCAGGCTGCTCCAAACCCCAATGTCCAGCCTGGCCTTGGGCACTGCCAGGGATCCAGGGGCAGCCCCAGCTGCTCTGGGCACCCTGTGCCACCCTCACAGGAACAATTCCTGCCCAATATCCCATCCAGCCCTGCTCTCCTTCAGTTTGATGCCACTCTGCCCTTTCCCTCCATGCCCTTTTCAAAGCCTCTCTCCAGCTCTCTTAGAGCCCCTTCAGGTACTGAGCTGCCTCAAAGAGGTGACCCCAGAGCCTTCTCCTCTCCAGGATCCCAATTCCCTCAGCCTGTCTCCACAGCAGAGGGGCTCCAGTCCTCTGATCACCTTTGTGGCCTCCTCTGGACTCACTCTAATTATACACATATTCTTCATTTGAACTAAACCAGTTGATTCTCAGTTCACATGTGCTGGATAAAAGTGAATTTACCTTCTCTTATATTTTGATACCAGTGTGCCTTGCAACCCTGGACATTTGAAGTAGCAAATCTGAATTTTGGGAACTAGGCTTGTATTATAAAACTTTCTGAGCTATTGTAACTTGTACCTAAGTTTTCAAATGATTTTCAAATGATACAGCTGAGAGCAAAACACATTCATCTTCACCTTGTCAGCTTGGAGGCTGTCAAACAGAGCAGAATGGACACACTCCTCTTACATGCACAAGGACTTGGCTCACAATTAGAATTCATTTCCCAGTAAAATACATAAAAGCAAAGTTCCTTCAATAAAATACTTTCAGATCTGTAAAAGGTTGGAAGGCAGTTTAAATTCTCATGATGCAAGTGCACTTGAACTCAGTCCTTTCCATTCGACTCTGATCTATTTGCTTTTTTGCATTTCCCACAGGACTTAGCACTCCAATTTTCCCTTGATGTCTGCCATTCCTGAAAGCCCAGAGGAAATTATAAGAATAGCCTAATACAGATGAAAAATGAAGCAATCCATAGGCACTAAAATGGAAAATTGCATACATGTATATTATATTAACTACACAGAAATACATCTTCCAGGAGACTGTACAGTAATTGTTGCAAAAATAAATCACACCTGGAAAGGGCTTATTAATGTTATGGGAAATAATGTTGCTTTTAATGTAATTTTTACTGATGGTTTGCTAATTTACTTTTGAGTATGCTGTAATTAGTAGCCTGTGCAGCAATTTTGGTTAAAAAAAGAAAAATCAGAGGCTATGTAGGTCAACACCAACATTGTTTATGATTTTTAAATGGAAAAGAAATCCTGAGGGATTCCGAAGGCTGCTTTCCCAACAATTGTGGACTCCCAGCTATGCAAACCCTTAATTATGGGAGGAAGGCAGAATTGGAGATACTAATTATTATTTCACTTCAATATTGGGAAAGAGGGCAGAATACCCAAAACAGCCTCAACATTTACCAAACAGATTTTGAGCAATTCTTAATTTGGTGGTTGTTTGACAGCACCACCAGAATGACAAACAATGGAGCACAAGACAAAGGTTATGGCTGTCCCTGTTATTTTTTCACAGACAGAGGCATAAATCTGGCCATTTATCCAAAGGTTCACATCCTCAGTTTACTTAAGAGAAAGCCTCTGTTTATTCATGGAGCCAAGGAGCCCCTCTCAGCAAACAGAGACACATCCTACTTTTTTTATCCACAGCTCAGATGCGTGCCTGAGGCCTCAAAACAGGAGATGCATCCCTGGATGATTCTCAGAGAGACAAATTAATACACCAGATTTTATGAGCAATGTATTCAGCTGCCTTCAGTCAAACCCAGAACTGCCTAATTTGTCCTTTTAAGCACAGCCCAAAGTGACAGTTTGAAGCATTACACCAAACATGCACATACCCTTCACTAATGAAGCAATAGGTTTTTAAGTCTCTATACAGGTATAATATGCTAATGTCAGATAGAAATGTAACATTATGAATAACATTATGCTCTATTCACTTGATATGTCCTCAAACAGGATGTAATAATCTCTCAAGTTTCCCCTTGTCTATATACTTGCTTAGGAAGGAGATTAATTTTCATGCTCGCTCACAAGCAAGTCACAGAGTCTATACAGTGAACATTACCCAAATATATCCAAAGAATGTCTCCTTTTTAACCAAGGAAGCATCCTCTCCAGAGGCCTAAGAAACCCTTGAGGAGAAGAAAAACCATCTACAACTTCGTTAGTCTCCAAAAAAATTTCTCCATACAGATGCCAGAAGATGAATCTGATGTGTTACAGTAAATCATTCTATATCCTGTGGATACAGGGCACTGATGTGTCTCCCTGGGGATTAAAGAGGAAGCAAAAGAAAATCATGCAAAGTTCTTACTTCTTAAGAGCACATAAACAGCAGTAGAATCATAGAATGTCCTGAGCAGGAAGGGAGCCCCAAAGATCACCCAGTCCAACCCCTGGCCCTGCCCAGACACCCCAACAATCTCTCCCTGGGCATCCCTGGCAGCTCCTGGAGCTCTGGAGCCTCGGGGCTCTGCCCATTCCCTGGGCAGTGGCAGCATCTCTGGGGGAAGAACCTTTCCAGATCTCCAGCCTGACCCTCCTGGCACAGCTGCAGCTGTTCCCTGGGTGATGTCTCTGGCACAGAAGCAGAGATGGGAGCTGCAGGCTGTAAATGGGCTCTGCTGTGGCTCTGTACCACTGACATTTCAGGAGGTGACTGAAGACATTGGGGATCATCACCCTTGCTGTCCCCCCTGCAGCCTGACATAACTGCAGCTCTCTCATCACAGGATGTGGTGCTTTTCAGCCCACATTTGTGCTCTCCTCTCTGTGTTCCTGAGCACAAGGATCTGTGTCTATGAGCAAGAGCTCACGAGAACCTCTGACATTACTGAAGATCCTTTGCAGAGGAGCTGCTCAGGTGAGAGCCAGGGGCTGCTGCAGACCCCCATCCCAGCCCTGTGTGCTTTCTGAGGTGCCCAGGCTGCAGGTGTTTGTCCTGCCCCTCTCCCTGCAGGGCTGTGAACAAGGCTATCAGAAGCAAACACGGCCCAGCCATGTGGCAGCCAGGCCATACCCAGCACACCGGACCTCCCTGCAATCTGAGAGCGGATAAGAAAATACAGATGTTAGCCCCTACTGCATCTAATGGCACTGACTGTTCAAATGTGGTGACTGTGGTACCACAAAGTCCCATTCAGCAGTTCAAGAATCCTATCTCCCTCTTTGTTCATGGTGATTACACTTTTTTTATTCTGTTCGTTCAAGAGATGTTGGAGCTGGAGGCTCACAACCAGCTCCTTAGTTTTAACCAATATATTTTATAACTTCAGCAAGGTCTTCTAAAACCAGGAGCCTCTTTAATCCAGTGTGGAAAACCTTCTTTGATTTTTAATGGAAGAATGAAGACTTGGTCTTCCAAAGAACGAGACCTCTCATTTAAAAAGAAAAGTGGAGTTAACAATATGTTCTCTAGTGTTTTTCCAATAATTTTTAATGAACCTATAAACAGCATTTTTAGGCCTGAAGATATTTTCTTGTTTTCCACATTTAGAAAGTTTTTGACAGGAAATAATTTGTTCATCTAGTATTAAAACTCAGTATCAGGCATCCATTAAAGACCTTGTCTGGAACCTAAAACAATTTAATTGTGTGGTAACACCTCTCTTTCACTATCATGGTGAATTCAGTTTGTCAGGAGAGATTAAACTCATGAATCCTATTAAACTTATCACCAGCTTGTTTTAATTTCAGAACACACCTCCTTGCTGGAATGGAGATTGCATCAGGTCCAAGGCTAAATGAAAAGGCAAAGGTTGTGCTGTCATCCAAGCCCTCAGCAGTTCCACTGGTGATATGGGATTGGTTGTATAAAACCTGAGCAAAAATGAGCCCCATGTGTTGCTCCCAGGCAGCAGAGAGTCTGTGGGTGATTCCACACAGGTGTGCCCCACAACAGCTTCCTCTCCCTGGTGCCCCTGAAAGGCTCTGGGAGAGATCCTGTACTGAGCACCAAAGTGGAAATGTGGAAAATAGAATAATTCCTGGAAAATGGAAGCATTAAGATTGGAAAAGATCTCCAGGGTCATTGAATCCACCCTGTGCCTGATGCTCACCTTGTCTCCAGCCCAGAGTGCCACATCCAATCCTTCCCTGGGCACTTCCAGGGACAGGGACTCCAAAACTCCCTGGGCAGCCCCTCTATGCCTCCTCCCTGACAACTCTGGGGGCTATCTCTGCTAATGGGCCATCAAGTTTCACTGCATGACTCCTAAAATTACATCATCCCATTGTAAGATGCTCAGCCCACAGGGAGGAACCAAGCATTCCTTCCTGGATATAATCTGAGGCTTGGAACACCATGGACAGCCTTACCTACTGAATTCCTAGAGCTCCATAACCACTACTGCACCTTCAAGGAAGGTCAGACACTTCCACAGGATCCCCAAGAGAAGCACATCTGTCACTCCAACAGGACTCCAGCCACCATTTAATGGGACTGCTACTACCACCCTGACCAACAGAGAGGCAGCTTGTATCCTGACTCTGTCAGTTTAAGAGTGTTTTTCTGACCTTATTTTAATTTTTCTATTAAATTGTTATTCTGCCTTGAAATCTCCTGCTGGTTTGTTTTCAAACTTGTAAGAAGAGAGAAAATTACAAAATCTGACACCCCTGACAGGGTAATATTTAATTAAACTGTTCTGTCAGAATAATGCCCTGAACACCACCTTTTGCTGTATCACTCAGCACAGTCAGGACTCCTTTTTTTCTGAACAGATACAAGCAGAGCCTCTTTGTATCCAGGCATGACCATGACTCTAAACCAAAACTTCAACTCATCTGAGGTTTCCTTCAAGCAAAGTTAGAAGAGTGAACACAAGTTTTACACTGATAAAAGTAATGAGAATAATCTGGGTTTTGATGTTACAACACAGAACTCGTACCTCAGAATCAAGCCCAAGTCAATGTAAAGACTGGCATGGCTAATTCTGGAAATCCAAAAGCTGAGCCATTCAGTACAATCACTAGTTTTTAACATTTCTACATATACCAGGGTTTCATAATCCTTTAATTTCCCACACTGTGGGTTTCAGAAGACAGCAACATTTTGGTAAAATTATAGTTTGAAAAACCTCAAAAATTTTGTCAGGTTCCTGCTCAGGAATTCATGTACAATGCACAAGCAGAAGTTTCTTTCCACGAATTTCCTGCAGGTCTGCATCTGAACAGATACATGAGCTGGGAAACTAAAGCCAGTGAAACCATATGCTCAGAAACATCAGCAGAGCAGGGGCTGAGCCCAGGTCCGCAGATTCCTTGGTTTGGGGATCTGATCAGGACCATGGGACACTTTCTAAACCACAAGTTTTCATATAAATCCATGCAAAGGGAGGCTTAGGAAACAGGGTAGATGAGAAAGAAGGAATAACATTGCCCCACTATTTATCTTCTCATAGTTTCCTTGTAGAAAAACATGAACAATTCCTGCTTATCAACTTCCAATTTCCTCCTCCACTTGTCACACTAAATGACAACTTGCTGGTTTATTCAAAATATATTAGCTGTTGTGCATTTTCACTTGTTTTGATTCCATTCTCTCTGTCCTCCCCTTAGGAAACAGGAAGGAATGATGCAGGGAGACAGAGTATTGGGTGTTTTGGGTGAGGGAAAGGGACAGAGGAAGTGTTAGCTTGTAAATAACAATGTCAATTAAATGGGCAAGTCAGAAACTTCTCAGAAAACAGAGGATAGGAGCGGCTCTGTGAAAAAAACTCTCTGTTGGTGAAGGCCTGTGAGGTACCAAGTCTTTATGATTCCACTGAACTGGAAGCACCTGCAATTCTGGTGATTCATTCTGCAGAACAATCCCTGGGTCATTGTCTATTCCAGACAGATCTATCCTTGGTCCCAAAGGACAGGATGTGACAGAATGCTCTTCAACAACCTTCTCAGTGCCTGCAGCCAGAGCCTGGCAGAGCTGAACAAGAGGCAGCCTCTGCCCACCAGCTTTTCCTGGGCTGGGCCAGTCCCTCTCTCCTGGCTGAGCCCTGCCCTGCAGAGTACTCTGCCTTCTCTAAGCAGCACCTGGAGCTCTGCCCAGGCCAGACATGCATCTGTAGAACTTCCCACATTTTCAGGCAGGGAAGGGAAGCCAGGAGATGAGTGAGACACATTTCTTACTTGCTGTGTACAACCTCTCACCCTCCTGAGGCCTTTCAGCAGCATTTGCTCCCCATTCCAAGAAAGCTCTGGGCTTTTCAAGCAGAGCCTGAGCTCACAGGGCTGTGTCTCTCTGTGCTCCTGGAGACTGGCTCACTCATCTAGGTGGTAAATTATTCATGCTACATGTTCTCAGTCTAGGCCCTGGAATCACATATTGTGTTTAATATTGTGGCAAAATCAATATATTCTGAAAGCTTTGGTAGTCTGTGGCAAGCCGTGGAATTTTGAATATTTCTCCAGCTTTTGCCAGTTTTGTTCTATTTCAATTAAAAGTAATTTCTGAACAACACATGGTAAATATTCTGTGATTTCTGAAAACCACCACAATAATATCTCCTATTTTAGAGGACAATGGCCTGCAAGAAGGATTGAGGTATACCATAGTTACTCTATTTGAAACTGTAAAGACAAATATAAATTCAAGTTTTATTTGCTGGCAATATCCAAGTTTATAGGGGTATCCAAACCAAAACATCAACTATATTTCCATAATTTGAAAACAATTGCAAATGCTTGCTGAAATGTTTAGCAACTGACTGGCATTAAACACTTAAAAACAATGAAAGCTTCTCTCCTCCAGAAATTAAATTTCAGAAGAGTAAGTTTGCTTGGATGAGCCCCAGTGTGTCCAGCAGGACTAGGGCAGGGACTGTCCCCTGTGCTGGCACTGCTGGGGGACTTCTAGTCCTGGGGACAGTCCTGGGCCCCTCAGGACAAGACCCTGAGGGGCTGGAGCATGTCCAGAGAAGGGAACAGAGCTGGGAAGGAGCTGGAGCCCCAGGAGCAGCTGAAGGAGCTGGGAAAGGGGCTCAGCCTGGAGAAAAGGAGGCTCGGGGGGGACCTTGTGGCTCTGCACAACTCCCTGCCAGGAGGGGACAGCCGGGGGGGTTGGGCTCTGCTCCCAGGGAACAGGGACAGGAGGAGAGGGAACGGCCTCAGGTTGGGCCAGGGGAGTTTAGATTTGGGTATTGGCAAGAACAACTTCATGTAAGTGCTGGACAAGCACTGGCAGAGGCTGCCCAGGGCAGGGATGGAGTCCCCATCCCTGGAGGGGTTTAACAGCTCTGTGGATGTGCCATTTGGGGACATGGGTTAGTGGTGGCCTTGGCAGTGTTAAGGGAATGGTTGGACTTGATAATCTTAAAGGTCCTTTCCACCCTAGAGGATTTCATTCTATGAATTCCCCCAATTTCATTCTGACTACACACATACCAAAGTTAAGTATTTGCAGAATCTGGACTTTCCACAAACAACTTAATCACTTTAATGCCTCTGTGATGTGCTGTGTGCACTCTTGATCTTTCTCTGAACAAGGAGTAGGAGACACCCATTTGTACATTCTGATGCAAGACTGCATTTTTTGTTGTTTGTAACCAGGTTTCTTATTGGATTTTTAAATTTGGCACTACAATGCATTCATATCTATACAATACCCTGTCCCTGTCCTCTAATGCTTCTATTCCAGCCTAACTTAAAACAGCTCTCGTTCCTAGACATTGAGCTAAGAGCAAGGACAAAACCAAATGCTAATGAACCAGTCTCCACTTATCACCAGGGGAGCCCTGGGCTGCTCCAGTGGATTGGAATCCTGTTCCCTTGCAAAGGTCACTCAGAGCCTTGACTCTCCCATGACCACCCAGGAGTGGCTGCTCCCCTTGGAGCTGGGATTGCAGCTCTGTTGTTTAAGGAATGGGAAGGAATGAAATTACAGGCTCGTCACTTCTGTGCTCTACTCCTGCCTGACTGATTAACACAGAGTTCAATTTCATGCTAATCATCCCAAGTCCTTCCTACCATGTAGTAGGAGCAGGTCCTACAATGCTCAGAGAGCTGCCAAGGCCGCCTTCTTTCAGAAATTCTTGCAGCATTATTCACTGTAAGGCTCTGCTGCTCCTCCCTGGTAGGCTCATTTCCATCTCCTCTGCTGTCTCAGACACAGCATCTCCAACCTGGCTGCAGACAGAGCAGAAGGAAAATTCCCCACCACAGGAGATACTGTACAGAGAATGGATAACTCACCAGCAGGAACAGTCTGTCCTTCATACACAGTGGCTGTGGCAGAATGTCTATATTCTGGAAAAGCACAATCCAGGGCTTACTTTAATTTGGACTGGGTTTATTCCAGAACAAGCACTGCATCAGCTGGGTGTCTGCACACTGCAAGAAACCAGGTGTCTCTGCAGAGAGCAGAGATGGGGGCAATGGATGGGGAAGAAGAGATCTGAAGTTCAACAGGGCTGCAGCAGTTTGGCAAAAATAGTTCAAAAAGTAAAAAGCACAGCATCCACCAAGCCTGGTTATGCTTGGGGCCAGGGGCAATTGGGAAGTTACTGTGAAGTTTAGAGGTGTTCTTATTCCCAGGCCTGGCTGGGGGAGGAAAGCAGGGGACAGAAGGACCCAGGATGTGGCAGATTGTGTCAAGCCAATCCTGCCTCCCTGCAGCCCCTGGCTGCTCTGTTCTCCCTCCTTCCAGAGCCTGCAGGTGGCTCATGCTTCCCCTCACCTTGACTTCTATGCTCTTCTTTCAGCCAAGGGTTTTTGGAAGAGGAACAGCACCATAATAGCTTAGTCTGCCAGGACCCTCCTTCTCCTCTCTGCTTTGAGCTGGAGAGGGACCATCCATTCCTAAGGGATGTTAGGAACCTCTGCCTGGGCATTCTGGGGAGCAAAAGCTCCATATCAGTTCTGTGATAGGACCAAAGTTTAGAACTCCTACATGGCTGGCACTCAACACTCCCTCAGCAAGCCTTGACATTTTGATATATCAGCCTTAGACAAGGAAAAACACAAAATATCTCTCACAGAATACCACACAGAATACCTTTCTGCAAGTTGTCTTTAACTAGAGGTACTTTTAGTCTTACAGATTATTCCAGTTGTTCACCTGGAAAGAAAAAAAAAATAGACAGTTGACACATTTTTCATGAGGCAAAAGCATTAAAAAAATTATAAGCAAAATTAATTTGAACATAATAATAAACCAAGAGATTTGCTTCAAAGACAGCTGTTAAAAGCAAACCACTCCCAATAGTCACAGTGGCTGCTTTGCCCTGTTCCACCAGGATTCTTGGGAGAAGGCCTGAGCAACACGGGAGGGCTTAAATCCTCTTTGTCACACTGCACCAACAGCCTTTTCATGCTCTGCCTCTGCCCTGCCTGCTCCTGCCCACCTGAGAGAACAGTGAGAAGTGTTTCTTCAATGATTTATTCAATAAAGATCACTACATTCATCAGATAAATCATTCACAATATTATTTTGCTGCTCACATTACAAGGAAAAAAACTGAGCTCCTGAGAATGCTACAGACAAAAAGGCTGTGCCTACAAAAAAAGCCTTGCCAAATCTTAACCAGGCTATTATTCAGCAAACCCCATGCCCAAAGAGCTGCTCTTGCCCAGAGAAAGGCACAGAGACAAAATAGAGGTTTGCTTCCCAGCACCAAAATGGGGAGAAAATACATATATTTATCTTAAAGGTCGGTTCAGTCATTGAGGGGTTGCCTAGCAACACTTCCTAGCAACACCACTGCAGGAAAACCAGAGAGCACTCTCCTACAAGTCAATTAGAAATGGTAATTTGTATGGGAAGATCCCACAGTCCGTTCCAATTACAAACAACAATGCTTTCCTCATTGCAATTTTGTTAATTGGAAGCTTTGTAAATTTATCCCTCACTCAATTTTGCTCTGTTTTCTTTACTCCTCCTTTCCAGGTACCAAAACTTTACAGCAGCAAGGCAACGTTGACAGCATTAGGAGCAACACCTAAAAGGATGAAACAACCCATTCATCTCCATCTCCAAATCAATGATGGGCTTCTTCTCTGTGCAAAAGCAGCTCCAGAGACACAGCTGGCTCTTCAGTCCCTTCACATGTGGGGCACTGCCAGAGTCCTGCACAAGCTGCAATTCGGGTGCTGAGCTTCCCAAAGTTCACACAGCCATGGCTGGGGAGCTCCTCTGAGCTCCTGGAGCACAATACAATTAGGGGATGTGGTATTGCATCAGCAAATCACTTTTCTGTGCTGCAGCCTGTAAGCAATAGCAGCAGATAAGAATGGCTTTGGCTTTTTAAAAAAAGTAATTAAAGTGCTTCGTAATTTCATGTAATTTAATGCAATGTGCTCCAAAATGAGATTTGAAAACTAAAAAGCCAGGCAAAGCCTTGAGATGAGAATGATCACCTATTTAAAGCCTTCCACACTTGAATCTGTCAATCTCAGCTATGAAATTAAATGAAAAGAAAGAGGAAAGAAGAAAGTGATCCTGTGTGGGTTGGTGGCTAACCAGGGTTTAAACAGTCTCATTCACTGATGTCTCCAATATACAGTAATGACAAAAAAATATTTCCTGCTGTCAAATGACCATAATTTTCTACTTGTTTACTCTTTCTAGAGCAAAAAAGCTATCTTCTACTTAATTGCTTGCAAAAATTATTGTATGCTTTCATTAGGGTTTTTCCTACACACCCCCTCCTTTACATAACTTGTCTCTAATTTGAGGGAGGGAGAGCACAGAATCCTGGAATGGTTTGGTTTGGAAGGGACCTTAAAACTCATTTCAACCTCCCCGCCATGGGCAGGAACATCTTACACTAAACCAGGTTGCCCAGGGATGTTTTCTTCAATTTTTGAGGGAGATAAGGTTCACACAGACCTCACCCATAAACCACAAACTCACAAAACCTCGAAGAATTAGAGGAGTCCC
Organism: Sialia sialis; assembly: GCA_009812075.1. Classification (NCBI taxonomy): domain Eukaryota; kingdom Metazoa; phylum Chordata; class Aves; order Passeriformes; family Turdidae; genus Sialia; species Sialia sialis. The sequence goes on along the minus strand of VRYO01000577.1, from coordinate 3,558,774 downwards.
TCCAGAGTTTTAGATCCTGACCTGTTTTGCCAGCGCTGCTCTCCAAAAGTGAACAGCACCACTGACATTCATGTGGCCTGGGGTGCCCTCACAATGCAGCACCAGTCACCACAAGTGTGGACTGCAACTGCTCAAAATCCAGTTTGGGAAGGGGAAACAGCTGAGGCTCAGGGCCAGCAGGTACCACAATAAAAGTGCATGGCTAATTTTCAAGGTTTGGACTCCTGGAGCACTAAGCAAGCAGGCAGAAAGAGCTTAACTCTTCCTCATCTGTCCCCCTGCCTCAGACAGGGTCAGCTGGAATCACTACTATTCCCAAAAGGAGTTTACCCAATGTAAACAGCCACCAGTGATAAAGATGCTGCTACCTCCAAAGACAAATCACTTCAGGGCTTCATTAACTTGGCCATTAACAGAAAATCTTTGTCATATTTTAAATCCTTCAGTGTTGCTCAAGACTCTTAATAAAACTCTAAAATCTAATTCTTTCAAGAGATTTTGCATGGCACACAGGACACCTGCCAAAACAGTTTCTTTTCACAAAGGAATGCCTGCTTTTCCCAGTGTCAAGCCCTGGTGCATGTGTGCAGTTGGGAGCTGTGTCCTCCCTGTGGGACACAGGGTGGGCTGCTGTCCAGGCCTGTTTTCTGGTCATCCTCCTACATAGGACACCCTCAGTTACCAACATTTCCCACAAGCTCCAGCTGCTTGGAAGGGGTTAACTCAGCTGGGAAACACAACAGGCACATCTGGAAGTATCTGACTTCAAGCTGAGGAGTGACATTACACCTCCAGCAGCATCAGCTTTATGACACCATTAAGAGAAAGCTCATTAGCCTGTGAAGGCTTTGTGGTGAATCTGCAGCCCTTTGGCTGACTACAGCTACCTACTCATTTCATAAAGCCCACAGCAAAATTATCCAACAGCAGCAGAAGGAGGGATAACCACAACTGTGTGGTTTAATGTGTAGTTTGTCAAAGTTGTCTGAATGGTCTGTACAGCCTTTAGCAAGGAAAAGGTTCCCCACACTTGCCTGAGAGCAATGGATTTGGTAATAAGGTGGATAATCAAAAAACAGCTCTGCCTCCACAGCAAACACATTTTGATGCTCGGATTTATGTGACAGATCCTGCGTCAGTGAAGCTGGGAGATGGAGCTGCCTACACCTTCCCTTTCAAGTGAACACAGCAAAAATACCAGAACACTGAACCTCCTGAGCCGGCTCAGGAGAAAACAAACCAAAGCAGATTATATGCTGCAACAGCAAAAACATAAATACAGCAGGTGTGCCAGATCCAAAGGAAAGGGTCTGAGACAAGTACTGCCATTCCCAGGTGAACATGCAGAGAGGAAGGCAGGGATAAACCTCACTCCCTTCATCCCCCTCTCAGCCTCTGTAGGGATCAGTACTCCCCATTCCCCTCACTGTTGCTGCTCAGGGGGGCTGCCCTGCACCTCAGTCCCTCCCAGCTGAGCACTGTGGCTCTCCAGGCAGGAATCAGTCCCACAGAACAGATCATTCCAGGTTTGAACAGGCACAGAGGGGTACCGTGGTCTGTTTTGCCCAAGCACAGCTCCCAGAAATAAAACAAACCACATCTCCCAGCCTGAGCCACCAACACTCCCTGGACACAGAACCAGCCCTACAGCTCCGTGCAGTTGTCAAATTTACCTGCAGTGCCACAATCTAGGATTATGTAAATTCTGTGTCAAGAGGGCAAGGAGTGATTTCTGGCCTTTTACCGACCCTGCACTACTAAAACTGGGTTTGCTCATCCCTTAAAAGGCCACAGAAGAGAGATTCACAAAAGAAATGGAAAGGTGAGATTTGAAAGGTAATTTTAGAATTTAAATGAGAAAGTAGTGATTATGCCTTCAGCCCTTCAGGACAGAGAGAAAAGCTTTGGTATAAAGTTAGGCTGGGGCCAGCTCGAATCAAATCAACTGTCAGAAAAATTAGAAGGGGAAAAAAATCAAAACCAAATGACTTTTCTGCCTAAAAAAGCACTGTCATGCTAGGAGCCCAGAGATCCAAATTTCCTCTCTCACTGGAATGGAAGGGCAAGTGAGGAGAGAGGAGAGTCCTGTTTAATCCTCAAAATTTTCAAAGCACCCAGAAAGGACACTGTAGGGTCATTCCCTGGCAAGATGACAGCCACCACAGGCTGTGCATCCCAAATCACTTCGGCTGCACTCGGCCATGGCCAGAGCCCACTGCTCCATCCCCACCCTGCTGCGGTGCCAGGGATACGGCACTGCAGATTTATCCCTGATCTGACATGGCTCAACTGGAGCCAAAGACAGAGGGAAAAAGGGGGAACAAAGGCTCCCCGAGGGCAGTGGGATCCCTCCCGGTAGCCAGACCTGCTCATTCCCCAAGGACACAGCCCCAGCTCCTTTGGGACACATTCTCCATTCCCTCCCACTGCTTGTGCGGCAGAGGAATCTCCCTGTGCCCGGCAGAGAAAGGAGGCACAGAACAAAACACCAGTGCAAAGTCTGCCTTTGGTACAAAGGGAAAGAACGGGAAGATTATTGGGGGGAAGATTCTGAAGTAAGCCCGGGTCAGTGACAAACCTGAGCCTCTGGGCAAAGCCTCAAGCTCTCCTGGAGACATCTATCCCAAGCCTCACGTCCATTCTTGTCTCTTTTTGTTTTAAGGTCCCCTTCTGCTGAGAAACCCAAGTGCCTAACCGGGTATTTGTGGAATACTAATAGCCCCCGTTTGCAATTGAAATCATGCCAGGCTGCAGCAGCAACCATGCAGACAATCCTTTCTGCAAGTCAGGGGGCAGAGATGGGGTACAAGCTGCTAAATGTCAGGCAGCAGAGCTGTGGCAAACCCTCAGCATCTTATTTGAGTACACTGCTTCTATGAAAAAGGAGCTTTGTCTGTAGATAACCTACAAACTCCCACCTGAGCTTCCAAAGCTCCTGCATTCAACACCAGCTCATTGATCCTTACATGCTGGTAAAGCCCTTGGCCACATCTTGACTGGCTATAAAAATGTACTACCACCACCTCAGCAGGGAGACAAAGGGAAAAGAGGAGGGAGAGAGGAAAAGTGTTCACCATTCCTTTTAATACAGACTGCTCCAAGTCCGTGACTCATTCCTTAACCTAAGAATGCAATGGCGATGCAGGGGGAGTGGGTGGAATCTGCCCCTTCTATGTGTGGAAAGTCTTCAGCTTCTAAAAAGTTGTTTTGTTGAACCCAACTGCACATTTGTTGGGTCCTTCCTTGCCAAAAGAACCACAAGTTATTTGCAGAAAACAGTCTGACACAACAGTACACGAAGATGGAAAAGAGAGTTGCAAAATAAACTTGTTTTCTTTAGCAGATGGCTCAGCTCACCAGCAGGTATTTTAAGAAGTTACTGTCTCCAGGTCTTCATGGAGAGGGGAGAAACCATTTAGGTCTGCAGAGAGGGAAATCTAAATGCATTTGCAACTGACTCTGATTCTTCAGTAACCCAGCAGTAAATGAATCCATCTGTAATTGTCTGGGTTTCCAAACTACAGTGGGATTTTATTTGAGTGGGCTGTGTCCCCCTCTCTCATTTTCCCTGTCCATTCCTTGAAAGCATGAAAGAAATAAAAGCAGTGAGTGGGGACCTCCTGGGTCCTGCAGGAGCAACACTTCCATTTGCTCCCAGTCCTTTCTGCAGGCAGTTTGCCTTCACACAAAGTTCAGCCACAGGAACACTTTTTGTCAGATGATGGGGTGGGCAGGATTTGGGTGATTCCCCTGCCTGTGACACCAGGCTGCTGCACACCACTCCCCCGCAAGCCAGGCCTGACACTCCCGTTCTCTCAAGGAGAGGAAGCCAAACTTTCTGCTTCTCAGTTTTATCAACTTACACATTTTTCCTCAGAAATGAGCACAAAAGGAAGGAGTTTTGCAGGGAACATTTTTTGCCTCCTCCTCTGCAGCCTCATTACCTGTCAGGGTTCAGCATCATTCAGTCAGTACCTTCTCAGATATTACTCATAAACACAAGGTAAGGCCAAGGCAAGTCAGAGTCCCCTGCAAAATTTCACAACATCAAACTGCATCATCATCATCTATAGGAATACAAATCAGCTGTAACAGTGGCAAAGATGTTGAGAAAGCCTGAAGCAGAGGGCACAGCTACCTAGAGATGAAAACCACCTGGGAGGTGACACAGCAGCACACAGATGACTGCAGGAAAGCACTGCTGCCCTAACAGGCAGGGACAAACCACATTTGCTAATGGCAAACCTCGAGGTGCTCAAACACCCACACCACAACCACCCACACCTCACATGTGGGGACTGGGGGGAACTAAAAGCGTTCACACAGCCTTGCAGTGCAAATGACCAGCTGTGTGTGACTCCAGTGATTAGGCACGTGCTAATTACACTGCTCTGACCAGTTTGGACTGGGAGATAGCAAACACCCATGCTCCCCCAGAGCACCCAGCACCACCAGCTCCCATTCCCAAGGGGGACGTTTAGGAACTGCTTTTGCTGAGAATGTCTTCCCCTACTCCACCCCAAATCACCCCACAAAGCCCAGGATTCAGCCACAGCCTGCAGCACCCTTTCCTACTAAAGACAGTAGGATTGCTCCACCAGAGGCTTCAGCAGGAGTGTAGGTGGATATGGGGAGGGATCTTGCCAGCAGTTATGCAAAATCTTTGCAGGCACCCAAATATTTATCTAAAAGGCACAGGGGAAAAAAAAAAAGAAAGCATGCTGGACTGTGATGCATCAGCAAACAATCTTTACCAATAACACACATCAAACAAAGGTGGGTGCACAGCTCTCTGCCATAGGAATGCTCCTCACAGAAAGCCATTTCCATCTGCCCTACTTTGGATGTGGTAAATCTGCTGAAGGTAACCACAGCGCCTGAGGCACCTTTGCAACTTGTGTGCCCCAGCACTGGAACAACAGAGCCTTCCCTCACAATGACAGGGCACCTTATCTGCAGCTCCTGCTGTTGTGCAATTGCTGTGGTATCCCCATGCAGAGAAGGAGGGAATTAGTGACTGTAGTGAACATATTTCTTCCTTAAAGTATCTCCTTGGAGCACCTCAAGAGGGACTTAAAGCACAGGTCAAGAAGTCCAAGTGGTTATTATGTTGAAGGGATGAGACCTGAAAGGCTCCAAGGATGAGAAACGCCAGCTGTTGTGATTACCACAAACTGATCAAACACAGACACTGTGATAGAGAGAAAAGGATGGGCACAGTCTTTAAAGGACAGTCATTTTTCACTGTCTGTCAGCAACAGTTCAATTACAGCACCCTGTCTCCCCTGTGCTACAATTACACCTTCAGCTGGGCTCACAGGCAAGGATTTCTCAAAGTAGTTTCCATTTCATGGATGTGACTGATGGCCATGCTGCAAGTCTGAAGGAAGGCACTGGAAAGGGACAGCTGGGTCACGCTCTGGGGGCATGGAACCTGATGATCCTGACACTCCCTTCCCAAACCACTCTATGATCTTCTAAGGCAAATGAATTTAAAATAAAATTACACACATGTGTGCACATCTTGAATAGTTCTTCAGGTGCCAACCTTGATGCAAGGCCTGCATCCAGGGACAATGACTTTACAAAGTACAGTATTCAGGTAGCCCAGACATAAAATAATCCTTCACCTTCAGGAACTAATAATGTATTTCTGAAAAAGCAGCAGGGAAAGGTCTGGGGCACAACTCCAGCCAGCACACACAGAGCACATACACGGAGGTCACAGGTCAATGTTAACACACATGAATGAAGCACCTCTGTGCCATCACAGAGAAATCAGGCAAAGGACCACAACACCCATCCCAGTACATTTTGTTCTGCTTAACAGAAATAACCACCAACAGCTGCTATTCTTGCCAAAATGGCCAGCAGATCTGCAGAACCTCAAACAACAAAAGGCAACCTATGGAGTTAAACATCCCTTCAGCACACTTCTGGATGCAGGAGCCCCACAATTGCCTTCCTGATTCGCAAACAACCCCATGCTCCAGGAAAGAATGAAAAGACAGATAATTTATAGAGAAAAACAGAGCACCCAGAAAATTACAGCAGAAATCCTTAACTTGCATCAGAGTTTAGAGATTTTGTGCAAGTCATCTCTGAACTGTTTGCATCCAAATAAAGGCTTGTTTTACACTGTACTGCTCTCTTCCCACAGACCCTTCCCTACACTGCTCCTTTGCTGCCATCCCATGCAATACTTGGCATTCCCTGACTTTTTGTCACTCTTTGAAGCTCGGGATTTGACTAATTCATTTCCATGCTTTATTTCTTCTCAGAATTCCTTTGTGAAGCCTGCTCAGGCTCAGGAAGCAGCACTGTGCCAGTGTGTGCCTTTTCTAACCAGGAGCTCAGGCGTGAAATGAGAGAGAGCCCAACAATCCAGATGCTCACACCCGAGCAGGAATGAGGGGAGGAACAGAGCTCACAGGAGAGAGGAGAAACAGCTTCCTGGTCTAGGAGCAGCTTTCCATTCAGGAATATGAAAACCAATTTCTCCACTCAGGCTTAATTAATTACTGCCACCATCCCCATGTGACTGAGAAGGGGAAATGCTTTAAACTAAGAGATTTTCTGCCAGAAGCTCACCAGTAAGTGGGGTGAAGATTGTCCCTTGTACCCATGAGGTGTCCCAGCCAGGCTGGCTGTCACTGGGCTCCATCATCTCTAGACCCCACATTACAGAATGCCCCAGTGGGTCAGGCAGGAGGGGACCACAGAGGGTCACTGGTGCCACCTCCCTGCTCAGGCAGGGCCATCCCAGAGCACTGGGCACAGGATGTGTCCATGTGGCTCTGGAATATCCCCACTGAGGGACACTCCAGCCCCTCCCTGGGCAGCCTGTTCAGGGCTGGGCACTGCCCAGGGCACAAGTTGTGCCTCCTGTGCAGGGGCAATTGCTGGGCTCAGTCCCTGCCCGTTCCTCTGGTGCCACTGCTGGGCCCTGGAGCAGAGCCTGGGCCCTCCCTGCTGAGGTTTCCTCTCACTCATTTCTCCTCTGACCTCCTCCTTCATCTTCAAGGAACTCACCCACACCCATCCCAGCATATTCCAATATGCCCATCCCAAGCCATATTTCAGGGTGATCAACAGAATCCAGGATCCCACCACCCCTAAGCACCTGCTGCCTCCCAGGGCTCTTTCCTCAGTCCTGTTAAAACCCAACCACAAACAGCTTTGCAAGCTGGGATCTCTTTTACTGCACACTGTGACCACCATGCAAGTTCTCCAGGGCATCCTCCTCCAGTCCATGGGAGTCTGCTCTTCTGGGGAAGGGACAAGGGTTTCTGCAGATGGGAGGCACAACCTCAGGAACAAGTCAAGCCAGCTTGTGACTCTGTTCAACTAAGCAAAGTACCTTATCCTCTGAGGATTTTGTAACAAAGCTTTCAACCCTTGAATCACAGACCACATTCCCATTCCCTGCCTTCACATTATTAAGCCAGGATATACACAAATTTCTGCTACAAGCAACAGACTCCAAGATTCTCAGAGCAGAGTATTCTATTAATTTGAATTGGGACTAGTTGAGGTAAATTGATTTTTTTAATGTGTGTATCCTCTATGGGGGCTTTTTTTCCCCCCTTCTTAAATGCTGATTTGCTGAAACTGTGCCTATCCAATACTCATTACTGAAATGCATGGAAAGCTGCCAAAAGAAGCAATGCCTTCTGGACTAAACAAGGGATTTATTACTGAGAAACCACAGCACCGGGTAAAAATCCATCACAAACTTATTGATTTAAACTGATTGCAAGTAATCACACACAATTTATATTAAGTGAAACATACTGCCATCTAATTTAGAGTAAGTGAACGGAATGCTACTACTCTGAATTCTGTTTAAATGCAAACTCTAATTGATACCCACATATAAATAATTGAGACTTTCAGAAAACATGAATAAAATATTTCGTTATCTCTGTTTATTATGTATCAATAGATCATTTTTACCTGTTTAAGACATGGCTAGACAGTAATTATTATATTTCAGCAGAGACTTACATGTAAGCCTCAGGGCAAGTTGAATAGATTGGGACAAGAGCAGTGTGGAGAGAAGCACTTGATGTGTGGTAAAATAGTTTAAATAACTTCACTTTGCTTTAAATAAAGAAACCCCAAACTTTGCCTACCTTCCACCCCAAATGTGATGAAATCAAGTTGAGCATTTTACTCAAAAGTGGTTCTCTCATCTCCAGAGGAAGCATCTGAGGATGAAAATTGTAAAGCACAAGTTATCACTGCAGCACCACATCCTCCCTCCAAGATGCCACTCAGGGAATTGTGCTTGTCAGCCCCTCTGATATGTCACATAACTGGAACCCAATCCTCAGCAGTATTAGTCAGCCCCATAGCAAATTTTATTTCTAAATAAAAGCTTGAAGGTATTTGCTTTTCTTTTCAACTACCAGTTGCAGCTGACAGTGTGTAAACTCTGTCAGGAATTTAAAAAAAGTAATAATTCTTGATCAGAATGCTCTCTCCTATACTCAGCTGACTATTAATATTTAAGGATGTAAGAACATATTACTTTTTATTAATAAAACCAACTATTTATAGCAGGAACACACAAATGTGCCACACTTCCAACAGTCCATTGGCTCCATGGCTTTTGAAGACCAGAAGCCCTTTTTCTATGGCAGTTCCTTCTCAGGTAATTTTTAGTTACAGACTGACACCTCATCATTTCTCAACAGGATCACTTTGTGCCAGATCATAACATGAACAACTTAGCAGACTGATCCCAAACATTCCTGGAGCAGGTTGGTTTCAGCCAGCTCCTCTCAGCAGCCCCTTTGCAGGGAGATGCATTTCAAAGCAATGTGTATTAGAGCAGAAATAAGGTGTTCTGATGCTTTCTGTCAACTTGAAGTTTTTAAAATAATGCTCTAACATATGTTGCACTTGTGAGTTTGAATCTAGTCCTGCAACGAGCAGTTGCCCATAACTGGCCTCATTACAACTCAATTAAGTCCATTTGCAGAGTGCATTGCAAGACTGGGCCCTTAGGAATTTCTTGTGTTCCTGGAGCTTATTAAATTGCTGGATATCCTCCACAAGCTCTGCATCAAAACCATAATTTAGCCCTATTTACCTGGTTAGCACAAGCCACCTGGTAGCTGTTATTTTTGCTCAACCAGACTTCCATGTCTATAAAACTTCCCCTGTTTTTATAGTAATCTGGCTTTTAACACCAATCCCCAGATCTAACACTACCAAACACTCTCTGCTTGTTAGCTGCTCTGAGATGAAGTAATAGAGCCCTGTCATGCTGCGTTGGACAGTGCTAAATTGCACCAGACAACATTTGTGCCCCTCAGGTAGTTGCCAAGAAGGACTTAATTCTAGAGAAGCTACTACAGAAACAAACCTTAATTCACAAGGTCAGTTCTTCACAACAAAGTTACTGACTGCACAGCAGCCTTTCAGAAGAGGCTTTTTGTGTCATGATTTGAGTCTTGCCATGTCATAATGAGCCTGTTTCTACTCAGCTCAGGAACACCTGACTGACATTTCCACCCCAGAGTACCACCCCTGGGTGCAGGTAGCTGGACTGAGGTGCTTGCTTGTCTGGCAAAGTGTTTACTCCATCAAACAAGAGAGTGGGACGTTCCTGAATCACAGAATCCCCACGCTGGGAAGGACCCATGAGGGTGACTCCCTGCTCCTCAGAGCACTGACAGAAATGCTCCTAGACATGTCCTCCATGGCTTCTTGAACTCTGGCAGGCTTGATGCCATGGGCACTTCCTCAGGAAGCTGATCCAGGGACCCAGCACCCCTCAGCAAAGAGCTTTCCCAGTGTCCAGTCTCCACTTCTCATGTCCTGTTGGGTCACCAGAGTGAGACCAGCACCCCCACTGACCCCCAAGGAGGGGCAGCCTGCCAGGAGAGCTCCTCAGCCTTCTCCTTTCCAGGCTGACCAAGCTGCTCCTTTTAAAGTCTTACCCTAAATATAACTTCTATTCCTTTCAAGAGCACTGATGTTTGGAGACAGTCCCAGATTGAGCACACATTTGTTTGCTGTCCCTGAGCCAGCCACAGCCCAGGGCTGGGCCTCCCAAAACCTGCTGTCACCCACTGCGCTGTTCCTTCAAAGAAGTCAGAGGAATTAGCAAATTAGAATGCTAAATATTTAATCCTTTCTCTGAGGTGTAAGGTTACTTTTTTATTCATCAATAGAAGAAAAACCTCAGTCAGAGATAAACTGTCACAAGGGAAGGAAGTGAGAAAGGTTTATTTTCTCAAGGAATGGCTAAGGTTGAGCAGGTACAACTAACAGTTTTTGTGCTGTGTTTCTCCCAACCCTCTCAGCAAGCTAGCCAAGCTTTAAAGGGAATAACCAAAATTTCAGTCAATGTAGTGTCAAATAGCACAAAAACAACCCCTCAATCCCTCAAAATCACATCTTCTATTGGCATCTTTGTGACAGCATCCACACACCCCTCATGTCTACAGCCTGTTACTTTCTGATGGTTGTCCTCTCATTGTTTAAGCTGCAGCTTTGGATCTCAGGAAAGTGAAATGCTGGCACTGAAAGAGAAATTCATCTGTGTGATGAGCAGTGATTTGGCACAGAAGCTGTCAAACCATGGAAGTTTCTCACAACTGCCACAGAATAATGAAAATGTTCTTTAAAAACCTGTGGCAATTGCAAAGTGAGACAGAAAATGAAGCTGCCTATACCTGCAGTGCCCATGTGTGAGCACATCACCCTGTGCTCTGGACTGCACAGCCAGTCTGAGTGGGAAGAAGCCCTGTGCATCAATGGCAAAAAGGAGCAGGCAGAGCACTGTGCTTCCATCTCCCCTGTGCCAAAAGAAGTCATGACTGCAGCCCTGTTTTGGGGCAGACAGCAGAACTGCCAGGATCCCAAGCAGCTCCTTGCAAAGGATCAGCCTTAGTGGTCACTCAGTCCCTGCCTCACCTGGGGCAGGTGGCTGCAGCCTCCCCCAAGATGAGGCCACCAGCAAAGGCAGGTTAGGCTGGAGAAAGCCTCAGCTCATTTGAAAATCCACTGACCAGCCCAGAGCACAATTCCAGGCTTTTAGAGAATGCAAACATACCTTATCAGGAATCAGAATAAAGATGCACATGAAGCTTCAAACTCTGCAGAATCCATAAGTATTTGTGCTTGCTCACCTGACTGTCAAACAGCAAAACCCTTTCTTTAGACAGGATCTACACAGATTCTGTCTTGCCACAATTCCTGAAAAGCTGCTGCTAATTTCAGTGATTCAAACAACCTTACAGCAAGCATTTCTTGACTTCATGAAAGCTGAAGATTTACATGCTTTAGACACCTGGAGATTTCCACAGGTCACCAGGGAACCCGGATGTTGAGCTCAGAAGTTTGAACATTTGAAGAGTGAGCATAGGCAAGCAAATATTTGAGGTATTTAGCCTCCCTCAAAGGTACCAAAGCTAAGCACCCAAGTGCCTGACCACTGGCAGAAACACAAGGTTTTGGAAGGTCATGTGTCAGCATGGAGCAGCTATTAGGAGAAGTGGGAACATCATCCAACACCTTTATCTCAGCCTGCAGTGCTTATGAAGGCAGCAAGGCACACCAGGCCCAGAGGGAGGAGCCTGGTTAGCCTCAAGGCTTTTAATCACTGTTGTGATTTTATGTGAAGTCCAAGTGCAAAGGTGGGGAGAAAATATGAGATTACATTGAGGTGGAAGATTGGTATTATCAAATCAATACTGTACAATAAATATAGCAAATGAGTTAATACAATTAGCTGAGTGGAGCAAGATCAATGTGCTGGTGGAACAGAAAGATTGCAAGAGGCTAAAATTAAATGTGTCTAAAAGAGAGGAGCAATGAAAATAATCCTCTGAAACAATGGGCTTTGGTGACCATGTAAGTTTGGAAACTGAACCGGAGTACAGATGTCATCTTGGAATTTTTTGAACTTTTATCCCAGAGAATAAACAAGGAAAAGTTTCTCCAGAAGTGAAAACATGACAATGCCAATGTTCAGCTTGTTAAACTGTTTGCTAAATACCTTTGCATTGTGATACACTGATAAGGAAAGAAACCGTCCTCATAACACTGCAGGTACTTGCAAAAGCTTATTAACTCCTAGCACAGCCGCTTGTCCTCAGTGAATACTCCAGCAGTTGGATTGAGCAGGGAGCTGTGTAAATAATGGGAAGGAGGTGGCAGCCACACCAAGAAAAGAACTCCCAGCCAAGGGATCAGGAATTTCAGACAGTTCCCAACACTTAAGGGGAAGAACTGAGCTCACATCCTATCAACCCATGGCCATGTTTGCACAATACCACACTTTGTGGCCACTGCACACACAAGGAGCAGCAAAACAACCTGCTGAACAATAACAAGCAATCCCTTATGTGCCAGATAAGCACAGAGGAAAAGGAAAACTCTCCCTGAATGGTTAAGGGGAAGCTCACGAAGACTGATTTATGCATGCATGTATTAAAATTCTCTCTGCACTGAGCAGTTCAGCTTTTAAGTTTCATGTGCAGCTTGAAAGCAAGGCAGAAGCCAAAATGTAGAGAAGAACACCATCTCTTCAGAGGATTAGGAATTAAGTTAACTGCACATTACAGATAAAATAGTGGAGCGCTTGTCTTTATTCTTAATAATAAACCATAAGGCATTAAGCTACACAGCACGATTAACTCCTTTCAACTCCTCACTACTACTGCTGAGACAGCAATGTGGTACTTGCACAGAAACACTAAAAAAATACAGAGCGATTAGGTTAAAATTAAGTGTATTTAGGGCATGCAAAAATGCTACAGTGTAACCCAGAAGGGGTAAGTCTTTGTTCCTGTAAAGAGCAGCCTAAGCACCTGCAGTGTTAGAATGAATTCCCCAAACCCTAAAGTCATTCGTGGTTTGAAGTGACCAGCTGTGGGGCTGGACATGTCACTCTCATCCCTCCTCTCCTTCCTAACTCACCTATTTGAAATATTAGCACTGCAGTGGTACTAGCCAGGCTGGTGACAAAAATGGACTTGAGGAACCACAGGGGAGGGCTCATCCCCTCTTGCTCTACCAGCTCCATACAGTCTGGAACTTCATGTTTATGTGATTAGGTTCCCCATTTATAAACTCCTCTTAGAGATATGACAAAATCCCAAAACAAACCAAACAACCAAAGAACACTTTAGTTTGTGAGATACAGAAATAGTAAACAAACAGACCACTTTGACCATTAAGCAATCAGCTCAACATATACAGGGTTATCAGCAAAGCCCAAGACTTACCAAATTCTGGGGAACAAAAACACTTTCCCCAAGATGGACAAAGCTCTGTGCTCAGTGAGTACCAGCAAGTCTTCAATCACTCTCTTGATTCAGTGAAATACTACATTTATTCAACTGTATCCTGACCTGGCTTAGGATGGCTGGAGGAAGAGAAGGAAGGGAGAAAACCTCCCAGTCCTCCTCCGTCCAAGCCACCTCAGGCTTGGAGTGCAGCAGCCTAAGAGAACACACCTGCACATTTCCACCTCTGCCATCACCTTCCACCTGTGGGTAAAGCTCTCCTGAAGGCTATTTGTTTGAGCATCCATCAAATCCCACCTCAAAGTACTGCTTTACTGCCTGTACAAAACTGTAACCCTTAAATCACTGAAAAAACTCCCAAAGCCCATCCTGTTCTAACAGAGCTGCACTCTTTGCACATTCTTGGCTGTTCCATACCTGGGCCACTTTTTCCTCAATTACAGAACCTGACACAGCTGACTCAGATCAAAACTAAGCAAACCTGAAAAATCCAATAGCTCCACAGGGACAGCTGAGGTCACCATGGCACAACATGCAGCTGCTACTCTTGGGGTGAAGCACTCTCCTGCTGGGGTAGGCAGCAATTCCCCTTCACCTCACATTTCTGCAGCTCTGTGAGCTCCTAAACACAGCACCAAACCCTCTGAGCCAGATATGATGTGCTACCTGTGCTGGAGGACAGCCCTCAGCCAGGCACAGAGGGCCCTCTGAGGAGCTGCAGCTCAGTGCTGGCCTTCAGGCTTTGCCCAAAGCAGGGCTGAGAGCCACACACACACATTCCATGTGCCAGGCTGGGCCCTGAGGTGTTTGCCACCAAAGCACACAAGACAGAATTAGAGCTGATGTAAAATTTCCAGGAAAACATTGGAAAAAGGCAATGAATCAAAATGAAAATGCTTCCTGGAATATGCTCTCTCCCAACAACAGGGACCAGTTCTCCATGGACTCTCAGGCTGCAGGGATTTCACAACATCACAGGCAGAAGAGACACATAAATCACCTAAAGGGCTTCTGGGTTTAACTCTGCAGCACCAGCCTTAGGAAAGTTGTGTCTACTGAAGCTGGCAGAACTTGCAAATTCAAGGTCTGTGCACCCTTCAGGGAAAATATGAGAAAGGAGATTTTAGTCATAATACAAATGAAAATACTCTCAGTACAAACTTCTTTGGGATCCTCTGGACTGATACATGTCAGCATTTTGGGAACCTGAAAGTCTGGTGACTGAAAAGACCTAGTTCTTGACTTAGCAGTCTGGAGAGGCTTGGCTTGCTCTGGGAATACACTCAGCAAAACTGGGATCCACAGAGAGCTTGAACCTGCTTCCTGAAGCTGGTGTGGTCCCATCTCTCTGTTTGCCCTGTTGGCAAACAACCTCAGACTGTGGCTGTGCTGGGACATTAGAAACTATTACTTCACTTCGGATAAATATTGGATACATTTGGATAAATATTTCAAAATTACATTTCCAGCTCAGTCTTCAAAAGTTATCAGGAGAACATCATTCTCCACCCAGAAGAGTGACTTTTCCTGTTTGTTGTTTACATAGATCTACAGGATAGAGATACAATGGATAAAGCACACGAGGAAATCTGGATAATCAGGCTCCCTTTGGTTTCGGAAATACTATGTAAACCTTGGAGACTCTTACTAGCCTGCAAAGGCAAATTAGAGCATCACAACCCCAAAATAGTCCCCTTGGCAGACAGCCTGGTCAGCTCTACTGAATCAATCAAAACAGATTATTGTGCCCTAACTTTTCCCAAAACATATCTAATAAACTTTTCCATACCTGTGACAAAATCAGGAACTCCTGGGATTTCTCTGATGTTCAGCAGTGAGAAAGTTTACCTTCAACAGGCTTTCAGCTACCTACAGGAAGAAAAGATTCACACATATCATCAGCCTCTGTCTTTGCAAAACTTGCAGATTCAAAAATTCACATGAAAACCTTCTTATTTTACTACTGAGTTCCTATTCATTTCCTTTTAGATCTTCTGTTCATCTCCCACTAAGACCATCCTGTGCCCCTTCCTCCAAAGCATAAACATCCCCACACAAAATCCTTCCCCAGCCTAAAGTTAGAGCACTGGATTTTTACACATCAGATATTACACAGGTGCTAGCTCTGTATTTGCCAATAGAAAAGCCATCCAAAGAATCCACCTGAACTTCCTGAAGACAGCCACAATGCCAAAAAGATAAGAAAACAGCAAACCAATCTTCCTCTGTAGAGTCAAAACTCAAATCCAGCGTTCTAGATAAAAGAAAACCCTACAATTTTAAACTTTACCATCACACTTTGTCTTTTGTCCCCACCAATACATTTTGCTATCTTGATGAGTTAAGTGTGAAGTTTCCCTGATGGGACACATTTAAAATGAAAATCAAAAGCATGAATCACCAAGTGAAGTGTTGCAGAGCTGTCTTCTTATTTTTCACTTGGATTCCCAGGTTTGGCAAAGTGCTGAGCTCACACACCAGAATGTTGCAGGCATTTTGTGTGCAAGGTATCTTGGAAGGGAAAGTCAAGGGCATTCCTGTTTAGCCCTTCAGTGACAGGGAAATTCAGTCCTGCACATCTGGGACAAGGTTGTCAAAGGGACATGCATAAAAAACAAAGTCCAGGTTGATCCCACAGTAGTCCAGATGTCAGAATTTCATAGAAGCTCATGTAAATGATCAATTAGACAGAAATCCACCTACTCTGTGTGAGATTTACTAGAAACAGACTGTTCTCTGTTTCATCAAGTAGTCATGGGACTATTCAGAGCAAAGTTTGCTAAGCCAAAGCTGCAGAGGCAGGAAACAAGTTGACAGAGTTTAGAATTTGCAGTGATACAGAGCTCTTGCCTTCATTACAGGATAATTATTAAAATCCAATGCCCACTTTGATTGAAATCCCTCCAAATTCAAGATAAAACTAAATAATCTCCAGAATAGACTTACTACATTGGTAATGAGCATTAGAAATTGTAACTGGGAAAAAAAAAGAACCAAAAAGACCATGAAAACCTCTCATACAGAATTCCTAATAATAGATGGAGAAATTCTTTACAAGAGGCAAAGGGGAGAGTCTAATCAGAGGAAAAAAAAACAGTCACTAATTCTCAATATTCCTCTTAAGACAGAAACAGATATCAAACCTGAAGCCTCTGGTCCCTTGCTTTGAAATCAAATTTTAAAACATTCAGTCATCTGAGTAAACACACAACAGAACAGTACACACTTTATTTACCGGCTCACAACTGGTGTGAGAAGAAATTTTATGTCTAACTCCACACAGTCTGGCTGTATCCCTGTGATACCAGAGCTCATGAGTCCCACTATCACAGTAAATGTCCACAATGATGGGGCACTCACAATTTCCTGTCCAAAAATGCTGGAGGTCCTGGTTCTTCCACCCCAGGTAGAGGATGCAGCCTGCCCTGGGTCAGAAATGAGTGACCAGTGCCTGTCTCTGCTGTCCCCAGCCCCATAGGATGGCTCCGCTGCTGAGTCCATGTCACAGAATTACAGCATGAGCTGAGCTGGAAGGGGCTCATCAGGATCATCCAGTCCAGCTCCTGCAGTAAACAGTCAAAAACCAGTTCCCCCAAGCTTCAAATAGAATTATTTTGGTTACAAACCATTAGGCTTTAATATGTACTCACAATCTGCTGGGTTGGAAGGGATCCACAAGGATCTGAGTCCAACTCCTGCCCTGCACAGCCCGATTCCCAAGAGTCACTCCATGCCCAGGAGTATTGTCTAAATGCGTCAGGATGGTGTTCAGGAAAAAAAACTTTTTCAACTCAAACTTGTCTAACAACACATAACTAATAAACCACCAAAGCCTTTCCCTTATACCCCAGCATTTTGCTTTCTTTTAAAGTTAGAAGTGTGAAATTACACAGGTTATCGGGGAAGAAGCAACAAGGTCAATGTGAGTGACAAAAATTTCAAAAGAGAGACAGGATTTGTAGGGAGTTTCCCTTCCCTCCCTAAACAAGCTTTCTTCCTTTCTTTAATTCTTATTTTAAACCAGACTTATGTGGAGCTGCAGCCCACGACAGTGACCTTCCCCCGATCTTCCGCTGCTGTCTCCAGTTTGTCCTTCCGAGGGCTGAGGGCACCGGGGGCTGGCAGGGGAAGAACCGCGTTTCATGACTCATTTTATGGGAATAAATGAACACGTGTAAACCCCAGCCTGTCGCACCTGCTCCTTTCCCCACTTCATTTCTCCATCACCTCAGGCGACATATGAACTTATAAACGATGTGTTGTTTTTTTTTTCCAGCCTGTGCTTCAACTTGCTGCATTTCTCAATATGTTTCTCAAGATGCCTTTACCAAAACGAACCGCAGCCCGACTCCCACGCGAGCACCGCGCAGCGCTCCCACAGAAGCGGGACGTGCTGAGAGCTGCGGAGATCCCGAGCACGGCTGCCCAAGGGGTGCCGCCTGTGTGCAGCCCGGCAGGAGAGCTCCTGACGGACGGGATCCGTCCGAGGGTTAAAACCTGACAAGCAGCCCCAAAGGTCCATTTGCCAGCCCGCTATCTCCCTCTAGTGCCGCAGCGCGCCGCCATCTTGGGCGGCTTTCCCTCTCCCACACTGCCCTCTGCAGCTCCGTCCTGGGCCGTGCCTGCGGAAGCCTAGGAGAAAAAACATAAAATAATACAGTATGATATAATGAGTTCTTACTTATATTAGCAAGGGATTATCCCGACCATTCAGGACGGATTTCTCAGGGCAGACTCATGTTGCTCCCCGATACACCTCACAGGCCTGGCTGCCTCAGCAGGGTCTCTCGTGTGTATCTGACAAGAATCTCTCATTTTATTCTACAAAAATGCCAAATTCAGGCGGTATCAAATTGCACTAAAGATGCTTCATCAGTTCCTGCAAGCACATCAGCATCAGCCGTGTTTTTGTCTGGTATGGGGCAGGTGCCCCAGAGGCCAGGGCTGGCCCACACAGGCACCAGCACCTGCCTGCCCCGGCTGTATTTTGTTAACGAGATTCTTCAAAGCCACAGATTAGTACATCGCTGTAGTAGTCAGTGATGTATTCACTGCTGCAAAGCTCCAGATGCTCTGTAAGCCACAATAATACAGTTAAGTGGAAAATGAGTCATTTAAAACCATAATGACTATCATAGCATGACTCCGCTGACAACAAGCCCCAGCGATAATGCTGTGAGGTGGATGAGATGTGTTCATCAGGGCTGCCAGTCACAGAATCACAGAATCACACAATCGACCAGGTTGGAAAGACCTCTGAGATCACTGAGTCCGACTCTGACCTGACATCACCTTGCCACCCAGACCATGGCACTAAGTGCCACATCCAGTCTTTTCTTAGATACTTCCAAGGATGGTGACCCCACCACCTCTCTGGTCAGGCTATTCCATTCCCAGTCACTCTTTCTGTGAGGCTCAGCCTTGGGGGAACCCCCTCCCAGTATGGGGTGCTGATGTGCCCCTGCCCTCTCTGGGGTGTGTGGGTGTGTGCCTCCCTCTCCTCAGTGCAGTTCCCTCCTCACTGCACTCAGATCATGGAAAACACTGTTCTTACCCACTCTGTGAGCAGTGCTGGTCCCCAGGTTCTGGCTGTGAGGAGGCAGAGCTCAGTTCTCCTCCGAGCAGCCCTGAGTTCACACCACAGTGCCCTGGGACCAGCTGGCTCCTTTAGGACACCCAGCTGGGACCCTGCAGACATGGCACTGTCCAGCACTTGCTTTGGGCAGTGGGGAGGGAGAGGAAGGCTCCACCACTCCCCTCCTCTGGCCAGACAGCAGCCATGGCAGCAGCAATGTGAGCCATGTTCTGCTGCTCCTTGCACCATGTGTCCCTCGGGACAGTCAGGAGAGCAGCACCAGGGAAGAGCTGGCTCTCCACTCACACAGCAGGGGCAATGAGGGTAGAAAAGGAGAAATCAGAGCCAAGCTTTCTGCTGGTACAATACAGACAGCTCTGGTGATTTTTCAGTAAAGCATTTTAATCTATGTTCTAAGAAAATCTGGCATTAATTTCTTTCCCCATCTTCAAATGAAGCAGTTCTCTTGCTTAGTCCTTGGCTACTCCTTTCAAAATCTAGGTAATGGGAACAGCAGACAGATGTGCTGAGACTTTGAGGAGGTCAGAGAACAGAATCAAAATCACCTGAGTTGGAAGGGACCCACAAGGATCATTGAGTCCAACTCCTTGAGCTGACATACACTAACTCATTCTGTATCTACTATTTCCTACAGAGAAGCATTTTTTATTCCCTTAACAGAGGCACAATGTGCTTTGTTGCTGGACTGTAGCACCATGCAATTTAAACCTAACTCTCCAAAATACAATTGCCTCTATCAAGCTGAATGCTCTGGGTATGGACCACTTCTAGTCCCTTGTATTAAATGTGACAAAGTAAGGTCACTCCTTCATCAGCCCAAGCAGCATCTGCCATGCACTGCTGGGATTTCTGTCACGTACTCAGGGGGACAGGAGAGCTCCTCACAGAGCAGACTGTCATAAAAATAATTTACAGCTCCATTCACCTTGCCCAGAACAGCAGAGCCATCCTGTCTTCCAGCACAGCCTACACGTGTTTCAGGCTCTGTTTAACCACCCTCTTGTGGTACTGCTGCAGAACAACATCTTTTTCTAACAGGCTAAAACAAATCCAGTTCTGCTTCACTGTTCTAGGATTAACGGAGACAAAACTTTCCTTTCGGCTGGCAGTAACTGGACATTGTTTGATACCTCCCCTTCTTTTTTTAAATCAAATGAACTCCAAGCACAGCATGGTAACACCAAATATAGAGAGGCCCCAAAACAGGGACTACTGAAAATCCTTAGAAGTTTACACTTGCATTTTTAATTGTCTGTAAAAGAAAAAAATAAAAAATTTCCAAGCTTTTAATGTTAATGGAATTTCTGCTGCATAAAACAAACCCCCACAAAGACAGTGATTCAATGGAAACTATTATAGGGCTTTGAAGATGCAAAGCAAAAGATACATTTAAATAAACATACTTTGTATTTGATAGGTAACATCTTTATGCAATGAGCTGATTCAATTTTTGCTTAATTATCTTGTCTTGAAACAAAGATGATTATACGGGATGGATGGCTCAGTTCCTAGGACTAAGTTTTTCAGTAGAGAAACATATAACTTCAACCAAGAAAAATGCTGCACTCAGAGTGAGTTTCAGTACTGAGCAATATGATGATCAAACAAGCCACATTAGGTGGTAAAATACAACAAATCTGCCCTTAGTAACCAGAACAACCACAGCCCTTATCAGCTTAGGTCAGTACTTGAGCTACCTATAAATAAATAGGTAAAATTCCTTCACAGGTAAGTTCAGCAGTCTGAGATGCCTCAAGTTGTTAATATGGAGAGTTAGAAGTACTTTCTAAAACCAAAAGAGCAAATCAGATATTTCTTATCTCCTGCCACCCTGGACTCTGCACTTTGCCCAAATTCAGGCTTTTTTCTGTTCTCCAGTGACTCAGGCAGTAACCCTATCGCCCTGGGTAACTCCTGAGATCACTCAGGCAGTAGGTGCCCGGTGCTACGCTGGTGACTCCGTGTTTGGGGTTCCCAGCAGCACTTTTCCTCTTCATAAAATAGGGATAATGCTGCACTGAAGTCTGTATTACCAGACCAGCAGAGGAAACATCAGTTGCCTGAAAAACAGATGTGTGAGATTGTAGGGTGGCACCAGGATTTTATACTCTGCTCCTTGCTGGATGGAGCTTCTTCCCTGGTGCTATACCTGCCAGCACATGTGCATTTTGATGTCCAGAAATACCTGTTGCTGTATGTAGCCTCATCATGCATAAATGAGGAGGGGGATATATTTTTGTGACGAGGAAATATCTTTGTGCTAACATGATTTTTAGTTGCAAGATACCAGTGGAAAAAGAAAGGGGTGTGACTCCAACAGATAGCACCTGGGAACTTTCACCTTGCCCACAGGCAAGGACAAACAGTCCAAGCCCCTCCAGCTGGAAACAGGGCACAGGGAGAACAGGCAGTCCTCACCTGCAGCTCTGGTTCTCCTTCTGGAGTTTTTTATACAGGTTTCCATGGCTAATTCACTGAAGCCTTCAGTTTCAGTATGACTAAAAGGATTTTTTATTATAGATGCACTGGACAATGCTCAGTTGCCCTAATCAGGACACCATTCATGGCGCAGTCAAAGTGAGACAGAGTTTGTCCCAAAGAGCTTCATGTAAGAATGGCAGAGTTTCTACATGTGCAGGAAGGATCTGATGGGATCTGACATCCACAGGGCAGGAGGCAGTGCCACCACTCGTTTGCATGCACTTCTCAACCAGCTGAGTTAGAGCCAGCTCCATCCAGAGTTCAGGCAGAGTCATACTCTAAAGACATTCTGTTTAAGCTGGGATCCTGCTCCAAATCACCTCCTGAAGACAAGCACAGCTATACCCCAAAGCTGGCAGGTGGAGTCCAAAGAAGGAAGTTGGTTTATCCAGGTGGGACTTAACCAAGGCACCGTGGCAGTAACAAAACCCTGTGTAACTGCATCTCTGAACCACTGTTCACCCTTCCTTGCTGCAAACCAAGCAGCAGGCTAAGGAGCTCCTCTGGAAGTGGAACACCTCTGCTCTGTCACCTCGGTCCATGCCCCACTGCCTTTCAGCAGAGCCAGCTGCACATGTGAAGCTGTAATTAGAGCTCAAATCATCCGGAAGTGTGCTGAACATTTCCTCAATGAGGCACAGCCAGAGCAAATGAAAACACTTGCAGTAAAATCCTCCCCAACCACCATCAGCCTATCTTCCAGTCCAGCAAGGACTGCAGTTTTCATGAGCTTCCCCTCCAGGCAAAGGTAAAAAGGAACAACAATGTACAGTATCTATGACTTTTGGAAAAAAAATCTGCAGTGTTTATTGCTGCCTCTGATAAGATTTAGCTGTCCTAGGCCATGAAAGAGGACAGGACTGGCAAAGAGGGCAGTAGTAAAGTATGAAAAGCAGAAAACCAGGCTGGAGCTATGTCTTAGTAAGGAAAACCAAAGATTGAAACAGGAAGTTAAAAATGAAGGGAGCAAGCATGGCATAAAATGATCAACATATTGGGAAACAAATGCTTAGGCTATTTTCAAAGATTTCCTTTCTATGCCCTGCATCTCAGTTGGTGATAAGAAGCTGCTAAGTGGAAAATTAGTTGGAGTTTGGGAAGGTGGGGCTTTAAAACCTAAAGCAAAGTCCTGGTTGCTATAAGCACGCTGTGGGTTTTCTATGATCAAAATCACACACAACCCACAGAATTAATACCTTGTAACTCATTTAATTCCCACAAATGTTATCTGGCATGGTCTTTAAATGAAATCAATTTCTTAAACACAAGTGAATTAAAAAATAGAAGATTTAAGACAAATGCCCTGAATGGAAAACCCTTCAAAATAGATCAAATTGTCTATACCTGCAAGCTAACATCCCTGTATCAAACTTCTGAAAAAACAGTGAATGCACCTGAAGAAGTTTAAAAGCATTAAAAATCTTGTTTCATCTCTTACTACACCTTGCAGGCATATTCCTCCGAGCATCACCAGTACAAGAAGACTTGACACGTGGATCTTCAAAGGCATGGAGCACTTTAATTGGATTGAATTCAAAGGGACTGAAATGCCTCGGTGCTTTCTGGGACTCTGGGAGTGAGGGCTCATTGGCTTAATTGGGAATTAAGGACCATCAACAAGAGTTTGCTCAGCACCTGGGAGGACAAGGATCATAGTCTGGGCAATCAAGACCACGTTTCTTCCCCCTGAAGACGCCGCCAGAGCTGTCAGGCTGCTCTAACAAGGATGAGATGAGCCTGGAAGATGATACTCTCAATCAGACCCTGCCTTGTGGGGCTTCTCTCACTTGCTGCAGTAGTTACATCCTTCTGTGGCCATCCAGACCTGCCTTCCTTCAATAACTCAGGTTTTTAATGATGTGCATCCAGCAGACTAAGATTATGGTCTAATTAAAAGCTAATCCAAGTAGGGTGTTACTATATTTTAAAGAATGTGGACAAGCCAAGGATCTGGTCTTCTTTTTGTTTCTTTTTCCCTGATTGCTCTAAGGATTTCAATAAGATGGCTTATGAAAGCTTGCCGTTTCCTTTCCATTTTGAACAGCTACTCCTGAACAAAACCCCACTGTTGGGAAAAAGGACTTCCTCCCCATAGCAACGATGGGGTACTGCACACAAAGAAGCACCTAGCAGTTTAGTTCACATTTTTTAATAACATGGCACAATTTACATTACACAAGTCTTCGCTGAGGAGGAAACATGCTGAAGATTGAGAGCCGCTTCACTTTTCTGTTCACATAGGATCTAGAAAGGACTTTATTACATACAGGATAAACAGCAAAAGGTTTGTATATAACAATCTCTTTACAATACTGAAAGCTACCACTACGGTTCCAGTGTACATATTCCTCAGGGTTGGGACTTTTTTGTACTTTTCCTTTTGTTTGTTTAAAAAAAAAAAAAAAAAAAAGAAAAAGAAAAAAGAAAAAAAAAGAAACACTGCACAACATCTGGAGTTCACAAAAATCTGAAGCTCACAACTAAACCTTCAGTTGACTACTAAAATAGATCTCTGATCATTAGAAACAACTGTTTGTAGTTAACTTTTTTCTTTTTTTTTTTTTTTTTTTTTTTGCCAAAACAGGGTAACAACTTCAGATAGCACTTTAATACACTAGAAGACCAATGGAACTAATTTTATTTCATACATATATTTTACAGTCCAGTAGACAAGATATTGAATTCTCTCTGATAAAGTCATATTCTCTCCAAATATTTAGACAAGAAACTTAACACATTATAAAAAAGTGGGCTATGAAAAGACAGATTTAAGAAGATTGATGCATATTTTTCAAAAGGACCATGTTCTTCAGGTTATTTAATGTCTTCTATGATTAGGGAACAACAAGGCTGACCTGTTAACTATTCACAGACTTTATTACCAACTGAAATACAATAAATTCCATTATGAAATCTGCATGGAGTTCATTAATTAAACTACTGATCCACAGTGAAAACATATCCATCATTTAGAAAAGTATTTGCTTTCTTGTAGGATTTGTTTCAATGTAGCTAAAAATCACTTAACACAAAAAAAAAAGTGTGTACAGATAAAAATGACACACTGGCAATAAAACCAGACATGAATGGCTATAAGCAGATGTTCTTCCCGAAATAAATTTGACATGTTAAGTGACAAAAGTTCTGGAAAATCTCCAGCATTTGATTATTACCATTTAACCCAGATTAATATGACTGAAACCCAATCTGCCACGACTCGGTACCAGCGATCACAGAGCACTAACCCTGACACCGCCCAAGGGACACACGAGCTGCAGTGACCTCCACAGCCTGATGCAAGGGTTCACAGAGAAAACTACACCTCTGAAGGGCTATTTCTTCATCAAAAAAGAGAAATAGGCTTCCATTAGAAATGAGTTTGTTCAGGGAAAATATGACTTTAATTATGTTGTGTGTTGAAAAGGCTCCTTTGAGTTATAAAGGCTTTTGTGAAAAGCCTTAAAATTCATTGCATAGTTGAAGGGGTTTAGCTGTCTATAACAATATAAGTAACACAGCATAAGCAGACTGTGTTGATCAATATTAAGTTTGCAAGTAGCACAGTTTAAGAAGTATTAATGTATTATGTTACTTAATTTTATCTATTTACATTTGTACAAAGTAAAGCTTTCATCTTACCCTTTTTGCATATATGAACCATTAATCCATGAAGCAATCTTTTTACATAAATATCTACAATTGACTTCACTTCTGGTTTGAAAGAACTTTGTAGGGTTGACATTGGTGGTGGCTTGTTTCTAGTCAAATCACTCAGACTGATGTCTTGTTCTTCAGTTCAAATTCTGAAATTTTTAAACTAGAAATAAAATAGAGTAGGAGACACGAGGAACATATGGACTTGGCTAAAAGATCTGGAAAATTTCAACATATAATATACAAAAAAAATCATTTCAAAATCTTTGCACTCAGGTCTATACATATTGTACAGTGGGTCACATCCCCAGTCTGTATCAATGACTAGTAAGAAGGTCTTTATATTATGTCCATTTACAAGGTTTTTTGTCCCTCTTGCTCTGCTTTTCATTGAGTCTCACTCTGCTTATCGAGCTTCGATGTCCTTGAGGGTGTGAGAGGGAGGCCTCTCTCTCATCTCTGTGGACAGAGGAGTAGTCCTTCGGGGAGAGCCGGGCCGAGGGCCCAGCGTGGAGATGAGAGGCGGAGGGGCACTGAGAGCTGCTGTGGGGGGAGTTTTATTGAGGAGGCCGTTCTGGTGTCCCGTGGGGGGGCTGACGCGGGGGTAGTGCATGCTGGGCAGTCCTGGCGTGAGGAGGCCGGGGTGGGGCAGGTGCCCGTCCAGGGCGGCGGGGTGCACCGAGTGCAGGCGCGCGTGCTCGTAGTCCTCGCGCAGCATGTGCAGCCGCTCCCGCTCGTCCAGGTGGGCGCCCCGCTCGTGCTCCCGCCGCGGGTCCACGGACAGAGGGTGGTGGTGGTGGTGGTGGTGGTTGTAGTCGTGAGGTTCCCGATCCCTGAATGACCTGTCTGCTTCGTACAACCTCGGCGTGGAGAGGCGATGGAGGGGGTCGTTCCTTAGCAAAAAGTCTCTGCCCAGGGGGTCTCGCCGATGAATATCCAGCTCTCTGTAGGGATCTCTCAAGGGATCTCTCATCGGATCCCAGTGGAAAGAAGGATAGGGGAAGCGTTCCCCACCAGGAATTGGGCTAATTCCCATGAAAGGGGTCATCATGCGAGTCCTGTCCAGGCCACTGATGCTGTTCATGTGATGTATACCAGTCACACCTACAGTCATGGGCATCGACACTAAAGGACTTGGATGGACGTTGGATGTGGATATAGGTGGTGGCTGATCAGATGACCTATGAGTCTGAGGTCCCTCAGGCTGAACATCATGGTCTTCCTTTCGCTCTTCCTTCACCTTGACTTCGTTGCTTTTCTTCGCGTTTTCATACGCCGGCTCGTTCTTCCTGTCGGCCTCGCGGTTGGAAGTGCTGTTAGGCCTGGTGCTCTCCACAACGGGGGGCCTGGCATAGGGGGAAGGAACCCTGGGCATCTGCTTAGACTCTTCCACCACTCGGCTTTCATGGCTCAGGCCTTCTTTCTCCGAAACGTAGTTGTCCTTCACCTTGTGCTCTTCAACATTAATTTCCTTCCGAGACTCGGAGTGATCCCTCTCTCGTTCTTTGGGTTTCTCTTTCTCTCGAACCTCGGGATTCAGATGGCTCCTGATCTGCTCACTTGAGCTGCGGTTATGTCCGAGGGAGTTTACTGGATGGATAGGTGCTGGCGAAGGATGGCTGGAGTGTCTTTTCTCAATGCTCTCCCTACAAGAAAGAGAAGTGTGAAATGAAGGCATGAGAAGCTCTGCAAAGAAAACAAAGCATCAGAGTGCCTGGCTTTCTGCTCATGGCTTTTCAGAGAGCTGGTGACGTGCACCACTAAAAGCACTGTGCCTTTGGCACACACTAAACTCCAGAAGATCAGCCCATCTCTAAACTTGGCCTATTCTGTTATCTCAACAAAGCAGCAGCAGATCTCCAATGCTGCTCTGTGAAGAATCTGACTGAGATCCAAACACTGAAGTCCACAGAAGGCTCCCATTGAATCTAGCTCTAGGACATGTATTTCAAAGGCAGTGGCCTTAAATGTTTGCAAATAAGAGAGAGAAAAGTAAAAGCATACTAATTTCATCCAAAAAGTGTGGCAATCAAATCCACATTACATGGTTAATAGCATTCTACCAACTTCTTCTATTAAGAATATAATTGGGAAAATAGATTACTATTTTTTCCAACGACTTTTAAAAACATTTCCAGACCAATGTACACTACTAATTTCTCTCCTCTATTCTCCTCAAATGTCTAGCTTTTCAATATACTTCTAACAATTCAATTTACTTCAAACTGAGACAAAAATCTTTTCAAGTACCACCAGCACTGATGGTGCCAACCCAGCTCTCTGACAGGAAGGCACTTCCTCGAGTGTGCAGTGACCCTCAGTGCAAGTGTTTAACAGAGCTGCCCATCACACAGATTTTGTGCTGACCATCCATCCTTCAGACTGGCTCTGAAAACAGAGTCAGTTGCTCCTCAGGTGACCAACCCTTCCCATTTCTAGGTTAAAACAAGCTGAGTGGGACAGGGCCAGTACTATGAAGTCAGAAAATAGTGTGAGTTCACTCCATCTTTCAAATCTAGATATTGCTGCACAAAAGATTGGGCAATTACTGTCTGGCAGTGAACAAAAATCTAAATATGGAAATGGGTTCCATACCAATTATTTTCAGGAAGTAGTGTTGACCAGGAGTTCTTATGGGCGATGCTAAGTGAAAAAGCTTTCCCATTTAAAACTAATCAAATTCACAAGGTGAATCTAATCCCCCAGTTCCAATGATTTAACCTCTTAGTAACTTCAATCAACCTCTGAGTTGGAGTCTCTCCACAAAGACAGCTCCACATATTCAGTGCTGGACACATGCTCTTTACTGAACATGGAAATTCTGTTTCCATGTGGGATGAGGGACAATGTGCTATTAAAACCAAAAATTATTTATGGCCAGAAACAAAAGCACAAGAAGTTCTACCACATAAGAAAGAACTTCTTTCCGTTGAGGGTGGCAGAGCACTGGAACAGGACGCCCAGGGAGGTCTCTCTGAAGACAAAAGCCACCTGGCATGTTCCTGTGTCACCTGCTCTGGGTGGCCCTGCCTCGGCAGGGGGTTGGAGTGGATGATCTCCAGAGGTCCCTTACAACCCCCATGTTTCTGGGATTCCATGCAAAGGGTAAGCAGTGGGGCCTCCCCTCAGCTCCAGCTGCCGTGGTGTCTCTCTGGGTGCAGGTGTCACCTGAGGGCTGGGACAGGCCGGTGACACTCTGGGCAAGGTGAGCAGCACTGGCTGCTGAAGGGAGGTGGCTCCAAGGTGAACACTTGCTCCTTCACCTGTACAATTTCTGCCACCTACTTCTATCGCTGAACTGTGTAAGATTTGTACTGCTAGGTACTTTTGGACAGTGAAACTGCAGCAAATGCAGAAAAATTCCTGGGAGAAGGAAACTCTAATTCCAATGTCACCAGGTACAACTTTTGCTGTGTCTAGACTGAACTGTTGAAATTGTCATTTCATGGGCCATGCCTGAGAGAACTCCAAAGTCCAGAATGTGGGTCTTGGAAAAGACTTGGAAGACAGAGCATCCAGCACTTCACTGCTTGGGATCAGATGCTGCCTTCATTCAATGGGACCTGAAGTCTGGAAATTGTACCCTGGCTCCACTTGCTTTCCACCAAGAGCTAAGGCATTTGATTTAACAGCTTCCAAATCTGGACACAGGGAGACCAATTCAAGGCCCTCCAGTGAAGGATTATCAACATGAAGGTTCAATTCTTTTACTCTGCTGGGCAAACACTGGCCTTTGGGCACTGAAATACCTAATCTTTTATTTATTTTGCTCATGGGACTAGTTCACAGAGTATCCTTAATTGTTTTATTTCCCTAGGAAAGCTCATTCAGTCCTTTTCTTGATATTTAATCAATTTTCCATATAATTGAGGACATATGAAAATTAGAGAAAATAACAGCTGTTTTCTGTAATGAAGGAGAAATATATTTTTAACCAAAATGACCAATTCTTTTGCCAATGTCATCACATTCAATGACAGTGTTGGTAACATCTCAAGAGGCTCCTGGTTATTCAGCTCATTTCAGTGAACTGCATGAAGTCCAGTGGACTGAGAAGGAATAACTTTTTAATCCTCAAATTTGTCAAGAACTCCTTAGGTTGATAATATGAGAATAGCTCTAAGTCACTGCCTCCACAAAGAAGAAACCTAAAACTACATTATCCAATGAACTTATTACCGAGTAAGAGATGTTCTCAGGCTGTGTGCTACACTGAAAAATACTAAATTTCATATGCTGAGGTATGTGCCTCATTTATATTGACTGAAAAATCAACAGATTATTGGTTTGGTTTAATACTCCAGGATTGCAGACCTTTAAATACCACTGTGGTTATACTGGAAGTGTTCAGTGACACCTTTTAAACAAAATACTGCTGAGAAGGAACAAATCCTGCTTTTCACATTTGCTATTTTTACTGATTTTTTTTCTTAATACTGGGCTGGAATAAAAGAGCCTTTAAAAAAAACCCACCACAACTGCAATCAATCACAGGATCCTAGAATACCCTGAGCTGGAAGGGACATGCAAAGTTCCAGGAGCAATCAGGGCTCTGCAGTGTCACTCCCAGCCAGGAAAGGGTGACTGCTGCAGTGCTGGGAGGGATTCACCTCAGTCTGGCTGGGAGGGGCTGTGTGCACAGGCCATAGCTGATCCAAGAGGAGCTACCAGGGATCTCCACCCCATCAACACCGACCTTAGGTGGGGAGCCCCAGGCTCAGAGTAACCTTTCCTCTGCAGGCAGGAGTTGAGGTCAATGCTATTGGCTACCTGGGCCAACTCTGGGTTGGTAAGGTAAGATCCTTGATGACCAGATGATTTTGGTATGAAATCAAACTTCTGAGTGTGATTCCCAGCTCTTCCTGCTTGGGCAAATTCATTTCAAACCAGGACTGCACTCACTGCAAGCTGGAATTGTGCACAACAGCGAGGGATGGATGATGCTTACTGCTAAGCTCTCAAATTATTGAAAAGAAATATGTTCTGAGCTATGATATGGAGTTCAGGCAATGCCAAAGCAGCTTGCAAGGAATGTTTTCAGTAAGGGATTTTCTTCAGCAGAACACTTCATGAGAAAACAACAAAACAGCAACCAAAATAATCACATAATTCTACAGACTACCCAGATCATAGTAACTAAAATGCTTTGCCATTCAAGCCAGTAAAGTTACTCACATGCTTAAGCCTTTTGCAGGACAGAAAATCCAATTTGTAGCAGCAAATTCTTTTGAAGCATTAACATCAGACATGAAAATAATGAAGCTATGCTACCAAACAGAAAATATTCCAAATGGAAAATGTAGGTGGAAAGATCTGTAGTTCGCCTTTCTTTTAGAACAACGTAGAAAAGCTCTTACATGTAGTTTTAGAATATCTAATGTGTTAGCATAACTTCTTTTAGAGAAGGCCACTAATGAGTATCTTTGGGTTAGTGACAGAGAAGTCAGAAAAGCACATCTCCTAGATATTCTTTTAGGTTAAAATATTAGAAACAAATAGCCATTATGTAGTAAAGTAATGTGCAAATTTAACAGGAAAGCCATCAAGCCACAACTGAAAAAGCTGAAATCAGCCTCTCTACATTTTTCAAGGAAGGCATGACACTTGCTGAATGGCAAATTCTTATAAATTTGGTACTTCAATGTTAAGAGGAATTGTTACTGCGTTAATTGAATAATGGGAACAGTCCTGACAAAAAAATAAATATGACCAGATTTTACTTTCCATTAACCCTTCCCAGCCTGGACATGTGAGCATGCAAGTCCATGTAGAACACTGACTAGAAACTGTTGGAAGGTGTGTTAACAGCAGTGCAAGTGTAGGGACTTTTTTGAGGGGAAAGAAGGTGCTTTTCATGAACTGCATGCTCTGAAGCCTGCTGTGGTTTTGGCACATGACATTCCTGGTGCATTTTAGTGTTCTCATCCCACACCTTTAGTACTGGTCCCTCTGGTCAGGCTGTTTTTTGAGGAGGGAGGAAGTGTTACTTGTTTTGCAGACAAGGTCTGATTTACAAAGTTATTTATGTATTGGAAGGTGCAGATAAGCATCTGGTGGACTTCAGAATCCTTTTTTCCATCCTGTCAGGCACTATCTCCACGTTAACCCTTCAAGAGACCTACGACAATGTGACCCACAAGGTAACAGTGGGTGGCTTTGATTCTATTCCCACTTGACACTGCCTGAACTGTGCTCCAGCAAAGTGAAGTGTGCGGTGCAAGTGGGAAGAGAAACCTTGCAGAGGGGAACACCTGAGCTGGACCCTGCCTTTTCCATGGTGCCACCCTGGGGACAGCTCCAGCTGTGCCTCTGGTGAAGCTCTGGGTTCACAACGTGCCAGGCTGGGGAGGGTTAAAAGCGGAACGGAGCCCCAAGCTTTGAACTAGACAATTCTTGGAAGTGTTCTTTCGTACCTTTCTTTGTCATCTTTACTAACAGATGAGTCTCGTTTATCTACATCTCTATCTCTGTCATGAGCTGCAGCAGATGAACTGCGCTCCAGCTCTCCTGGCTTCAGCCAGGGCGGAGGGGTCGGGAACGAAGGAGGAGTTCGGTGCAGTCGGTTCCAGGGCTCGTGAGGGTTGCTAAAGCTCTGCATACTGGGGCCATCCTTGTGGCCGAACATTGAGTTGGGTGCTGAAATGGTGAAGTGGAAAACAAAAAGGTTTAAGAAAAAGGTATGCTCTAGTGAAGGTACTTACCAAAATAACTTTTACAGCACTCAGAGTTAAAATGAATACATATTATTGGGAGCTGGAAAAGGAAAGGAAATTAACAGAGATTCATTAGAGGGTCTCATTCCTAAAAATGGGCAGGCATCTGACAGCTCTTTTAATTGGAAAGGGAAATGCTGTGGATAAAATTGACAAGGGATGAAGGAGTAAGATAAAAGTGACAATGACCCTTGTTCCAAATGTTTTGGAGCTATCAGGAAATGACCCTTATAGGGACTATAAATAATGGAACTTGTTGCATTTGATCCTAAACCAAAATAAAATAATGTGACCAAAATCATGCCAGATCTGAAGTATGAAGAAAAAGAGTGACTTTTAAAAGGATGATTTTCTGTGACTGGCTAAATTTAGAGAAATGTTGATGAACCTGGACTAGTAAATGCGGGTTAGTGATCTTTTCCAGGCACATGGCCTGGATTACTGGTGAGAAAGGCAAAAAAAGTCTCCATCCACAGCTCCCTAGCTGCACACATTATTTACTTCTGAACATGCAACAAAACCGTGGGAAATTTCACAAACACTCAAAGGCTCTGTATTTCTTTTTGTAATGAATAATGTAATGGTAACATTTAGCACTAGGTTGAGCCCAAACTATTAAGCAATTAACAGAAAACGATTTACTGACATCTGGAAAAGGTCTCTTTCCAAATTCCCATCTCTCAGTGGTAGGTGATGTAACCAAACAGTACAAAAGAGAGCAAACAGTGCCCTGAGAGCCCTGCAGAGCTGCAGGGCAGCGAGGGCCATGCCCAGGTACTCACTGACTGCGGGGTTCCCGAGCCCCCCGAAGGCGTTGCTGCCCACGGCGGTGAGGCCGCTGAAGGACGCCGGCCGGTTGAAGGGCTCTGCAAACCAACACAAAGAGCTGAAAGGCCTGAGGCTGCAGCCCCATCCTCCTGCAGCCCAGCTGTGCCCAGCTGTGCCCAGCTGTGCTGCAACAGCGTCCCCCCACACGCAGCAGCTTCTGAGAGGCTGCACACAGAACACTGCCTTTGTTCCTGGCCACACCCATGGCATCATCTACTAAAAACTCCCTCTTCAAGAAAATCAAGAGGTTAAAATGGACATGGTACTTCATTTGAAACCTGCAAACATCTCCCTCCAGTTTTAGTTCCTTTTATTTTCTTTCTCAGGAAATGTCCCTTGCTAGTGAGACTATCATTAACTCTGGCAACTGTGTTCCAAACACCTTCAGGCCATGTCTCCTAAACCAGAGCCAGGGTATAAATAAAATGTCCTGTTCCACTGATATGTCATGCTGGCCTGAGCATTCTGTAATTCCCTTGGTGTTTATTGCTAATACTAAATAAAAAACTGGAAAAATGCTGGAACAATTTTTTTAGTTAATGCATACAGGCAACAGGAAAATCATATAAAGCAGGTTCTCACTTTAATTTGGAGCAGTCTAACAATTTTGATAAAGTCACTTCTGATAAATATCAGCACAGAAAAAAACCAGAAGCCCAAAGCCAGCAAAGTGCAGAATGCTAAACCTGCATTGACTGTTTGCTGTACCAGTTTGGTGACCCTCCCAAATCTTTCCCCATGCAAAATAAAATGCGGAGTTAAAGTCTTGGTCTTGGATGCTCCCATAAGGGACAGATCACATTATTGCAAAAGCAGTAAGATAGGAAATAACAAAATTGGTAACTTGGGTGGTTCTGGCTCTAAATGTGTACTCACTTCTTTTCACTAACTGATATGTGAAGCCAGATCACAAGATTTTAAAACTATGTTTCCTATTCACTTTAATGGAAAAACAGGTATCTAAGTAGGAGTTAGGAAAAGAAACATCTGAAGCCTTGCCCTTAAGGCATTTTTTGGACTGGTTTTAAGCCTAACTCCAGTGAAACCCAACCAGCCCTGTCACTCTGCTCCTCTAATGTCCAGAAGTATTTGAAAACACACTGTCAGTGACACTTCTCTGTGTATTTAGAACTTCTGCCTGGGTAAAGATTAAAATTAACCAGCTAAAATGTGCCATTTGTAAAGGTTAATAAGCAGAATACTCAGAGTGCCTCCACACAGAAGTCTGTAATTTCTCTGCATCAATGTCTGAGTTTTACTCCCCAGGAGCTGAGTCAGGACGTACCTAAGTGAGCAGCGGGGTTGAGGAAGTTGCTGTGGTGGGGTGGTGGGCCAAATGGGGTCCCGGCTGGATGCCCCCCACCTGCCAAAACAAAGCAAAAGGGGTCAGTTCCCAGCCAAGGCACAGACAGGGACCTGCTGTGCTCTGGGCTGTCCCTTCTGTACCAGCCCACTGAGCTGACACTGCTGTGCCCTGCGTGGGGCTCACAGGATCCTGTGCCAAGAGCAGCTGCTTTTCCAAACACAAATACCCAGTTACAGGATAAGGGATGCAGGGGAATGAATGCTTTGGGTCAGAAACAAAAAAGGAAATGCGTGTGAAATACAGCTTATTTCCAACATCTCATCTCCACAATGCATCAGACATCACTCTGTGAGGAAATGTTCCTTCATTACTACCTGTGCAGTGTTTCAGCAGGTTGGGCTTTTAATAAAAGCATACAGAATCCTTTTAAAATATTTATCAAATAGACTAATAGCCCCTGGCATGTCTTGCAGAGAGTTCACAAGCCAAAGCATATGGGAAATTCATGGCAAGGATTAGCATTTTAATGAGCAAGGAGCAAGAAGGGGATTTCACTTTCAGTACTCACTGGCTGTGGAGAAGAGAGTTGAGGGCCGAGCCAGGTCATGGGGGTGGTGGATGGCTCCAAAAAGGCTGGGGCCTGGTGGCCTGCTCAGAAATTCTGGTTTCAGGCCAAAGTCCAGCTTGTGTGGATCAGACTGCATCTGTTTCTGAAATGGAAAACAGGATTTGGAAGAGACTGCCTAAAAAGGTAACAGCAAAAGGCACTTCCAGAATGATGTGGGTACAGCAGTTCATTCATATTGATGTTTTAACAAGAATATTGGTTTTTGGGACCTCGAGCACAGGTGCACAGCCCTTTGCCTGGAAGGGAGATCTAAGGCAGAGAGGGAAAAGCTCAGGCTCCTGCATATTTCCTGCAAATTTCAGTGTTTTTACATATGTTCACATCCACCCCTCCAGGGTGTTCAGAGAGATGTCTTTAATAACGAACATAAAACTCTCTGAAAAGGCCTCAGACATTTGCTGAGCTGTAAGGACAGGTATATCCCACAATAATAAACGGGAATGTCAGCTTGGCCGTGGTCCCAGGTGGGCAGGAGTGTTGAAAGTCCAGACATGGACACCAGAGCCACTCATTTCCAAGGGATGGATGCAGAGCATCCCCCAGTGCCCCTGGGGCTGCAACCAGGGACTGAAAGGAACCAGAGTGCAGAGCAGGAGTGGCTGAGTCCCACTCTGACAGCTCTCACTCCACACTCCAAGTGCTGCACATCTTTATTTACATGTTTTAGAGTCAGCAGCCTCCCTTTTGTGAGGAGAATTTGCTGAGGCAGCTGCATTGTGAGTGATAAGTGCATGAAGGATGGGCTCTTCTTTGTGCACATCCTCGTTTCAGTGGTGCCTACTTCACTAGTTTTATAGAATGAAGGAAGAAAACCAAATTCCCAGTTACCTGTGCTGCCAGAACTCCCTAAATGCAGATTGCTGATTAATTGTGCAGGGCAGCTGAGAGGATTTATAAATGGGTAACATGGAACCAGGAGATCTTAACAGCAGTTCTGGAGCAGGCTACGCTTTATAAATCAGTATTTAATACTGTGCCAGCCCCGAGTACAGACTATTACAATGTTATAAATATGCATATTAAAAAGTTATGATCAAATTAATGTGCATGCCTCATAGCTGTTTTTCAAGTGACAGAAACTTGTCTGTGTAGTCATGAGAACAAAAAAACAAGAAAAAAAGAAGGATAACAAGAAAGAAAAAGGGAAACAAAGGCATTATCTATGTCTGGAGATAATGGCCTGCAGGAATACTGAAATTGCAAAGGTGGCCAAGTCAAGGTCATGTCTTTTAAGGAAGTAACACTGAAGTGCTTTAATAGTTAAAAGGAGTTCAGAAAACACAAATGCCTCAGTTGAAGCCTGTGTGCCAGATTTTTATGCTATGAACTCTTTTTATTCTTTTTTAACAACCAAGTTATAAACCCCTGACAGGCATTACTCAGAATAGCAAAAGCTGGCTGAAGGTTTAATTGCAGCCATATGAATGGTGCTGCTCTAAATAACGAACAAATCCCCTGTCTGAAGAGCAACAGGAATACCATGGACATGTTAAAAGATTTCTGAATGTGTTGGTTTACCTTAAAATAGTACCAGGGAAATGGTCAGATTTCTTTTCTCCCCAGCTGCTCTTCAGCAGAGCAGCCCCTCGATGCCAATCCTTCCTAATCTATTTCCAGAAAATGTGTAACACCTGAGCGTGGTGCCCGCAAAAATCAATGTAAATGTCTGTGCTGCTCTTAGATCAGGCTGTAAGGCCTTTCCTAAAGGAGAGAGGCCCAATTATGGAGCATAAATCCTCTCCTGAGCAGTGGGCAGTGCAAGGAGGGTGTAAATGTGCTCTGTGCCCTGAGCTGCTGAGCAGCCCTGTTCAATCCCTGGGGTGTGCAGAGGTTACTCAGGTCTTGCTGCAGAGGCACAGGCAGCCAAACAGCCTCCTCAGCCACATGCAATTTTTCCTGAGGTCAGGAAGGTTGTGTTTTAAAGTTTCCCATTGTGCCTGCTCTTTCAGTGCCTACTGCTGCCCTCTGCAAGCAATTACTAGGCCAGATCATTACTGGCAGCAGTCCTGTGGCACCGCATGCAAACTGGAAATCAACCCATTAGATTCCCTATTCTGTGGTCAGGCAGCATCTTCAGCTTGTGCACAAGAAAAGGCACCTTCACAAACAAGGGAGTGTAAGGAGAAGGAGAAATTGTCCTGTTTGAGCTTTCAGGCACAGATTCACCCTTTGTGGTTGTAAGAGGAGGGGGGACATGGTTCCTGTGTACCCAGGGACACCCCAACTCTCCTTCCTGACCATACAGAATTCTCTATTATTCTTGGAAATATCATCATGCAACCTCAAAAACTCGAGCAACATCTTTTCATGTGCTTCTGGGCTTTATTCTTGGATTTTTTGTTTGTTTGTTGGGTTTTTTTAGCATGAAAGATAGAAAAGTATGTGATAAAAGAAATGGCTGCATGAAAATGGCATTTACTGTGAGTTATAAATATACTGGTTTGACCTCTCTCTGAATATCAAATCACGGAAGATTCAAAGTACATAGATAGCATGGGAATAATAATTTCATTTCAAGAAAATACCTTTTCAATAAAATAAAAAAAAAGGACATATAACTCTCTAGGTCTATAATCTTGTCTTTTTTGATAATGGGAAGATGAATGAAGATCACTAGCAGGGGAAACATAAGGAAGCAGAGAAGAGAGATATGTCTACTGCAGCAAATTAACCTGTCAACCTTGTTTAAAAGGGTTATTTTTAAACTCTATTAGCTGCAGGTTTTCATAGCTGTTCGACATCTTCATATTCCTACAGCACTACCCTACACAATTCAAGTGCATACACAGACTGCAATGTGCTAAGGATTCCCTGGTAATTTTAGTTTCTAAGACAAGCTGTTGATTCCTGAAGTATGAGCAGTGACCATTCCTGACTTACTGAAAAACTTTAGGAGCAACACAAGATCTTTAAGTGATGAGTACAGAGAAAACCATAAAGGGAAAGAAACCTTCCCAGAGTCCACGTGCAATGGAAATTCATTTACAGTAAAAATGGAAAACTGCCCATGGAAAACTTCACCCTTGAAATCTCAGAGTTTGAAAAATAATTTAAGACAAGACTTCCATCCCCTAACCTTCAGTGCAGTGAGTGTCTGATAACACAACGTGCCCTGAGAGGCTCTGCCTGCCTGGGCAGCCCTGACACATCCAGGTGCCACCCTGCAGCCATGAGGGGCTGTGAAGGAAGGCTGAGGGGAGCCTGTGCAGCCACACTGGGTAAAGCATCCCAGGGACAGGAGAAACCTTCCTGTGCCCTCTCCTGCCCCTGAACATTAATAAGATAAAGTGGATACACATGCCTAGTGTGTCCAGAAAAAAAAATCCCACTTGATACATCTGTGTCCTCAGCCATAAATAAATAAACAAACCAACAATAAATAAATAGAAGCCACCTGGTAGCTCACCTCCATTTCACCCCTCTCAGTTCCAAAGCTGTAGCTATTACCCAGGATCTGCTGTCCTGGCTCCAGCACAGGCCAGACACTCTGCTGAGACTCTGCCTTTAGCTTTTCATCCTTTCACAACTCTCAGAAACGAGGCTTCTGCTCAGTGCTGTGTATGTTATTTTAGCAAGGCACTGGCCATGGCACAGAAGTGCCCAGGTGAGAGCCAACCCCTGTGAGCTCTGCCCTGTGCCCTTCACCCCCAGTCCAGGCTGCCCAGGCACTGACCTTGACTTTCTGTTGGTGATGGTAGATCTGCCAGGCGATGTGAACGTGCATAGCACACCACTTGCCAGGTTTCTGCAAAAACAAGACATGAATCAGTAACTTTCAAAAACCTGTGATGCTTTATTCTATTTCTAGAATAAAATAGACCCTGAGCCCTGTCTGCTTTGGTCTGGGGGATCCCCACACTTTGACTACTGAAAGCAAAGGCTTCCCTCTCCTTGCTCTGGAAAACCAGACATGGAAAGACTTGTCCTTTGCTAGGGAATTTATCTGGTTATCCAGATCCTGTAATGCTCTGATGCCACTGGCTGAGAGTGCAGCTTGTGCTGCTGAAAGCTGTGAAGTTGTGTCCCAGTCAGCAGCTGCCCTGCACAGCTGGACTGTCACAGCTGCACACTCAGGTCATTTCCACAAAAGCTAAGATTGGCAGTTCCACCAAAAGATGAAAATGGAAGTGGTTTAAAAGGTCACTCTGGTTTTCAAAATTCATCTGACTCCCTCATGTAATTGCTGGTCTGTCCCTCCAAGACTTCAGCTCACAAATGTACTGAAAAGGCTGGAGGTCACTCAGTTCACTCCACGGGGGTCTTTGCATCCTCTCTGTCCCCTTGAGGCACAGGGAGGAAAGAGGGAGGCAAGAACCAGAGTGCTTGTTAGGCTCCTGTTGAGTTTGTTCTCCATTTCCAGCAGAGCTGGAAACTGTCTGAAAAACACTCATTTGAGAGATACTTCCTCCAATTTTGTTACTTAGGGGTCTGTAGTTACCTACACAAGTAATGACTCCTACAGGTGTAAGAATTATCACAGGAATTCAAGAGTCTCCTTAAGCTACTTGTGAATTAAATGTTTCACAAATATGGCACATGGTCTGCCTTCTATTTCTGGCTGTGTATCAACCAATAATTAAATCATAAACAAATTAACTCTATCTCACATACATGCTACCCTAAACTCAAGCCTTTTGCTAATGTGCAAGTGGCTGGGTTAGTGATTTAGTAAGTTCACTAAATCAAAATCTAGCTTGAATATGCTGAAAAATTAACAAAAAATCCTCTTTTAGATGAGTGATGGTCTGGATCTTTAGCTCCTTATTTCTAAAATATTTTGTGTTTCAAGTGGATTGTCTGTCTACAGTGGACAGTGAGATACCTGGGTGGGACGTACTACACTAAATAACACTGAAACAGCAAAATAATGAAGCAAACTCCTTCAGAGTGCAGTGAAATAACAAGGAATCACTGCCAGGATCTCAAGGATTTGCCTCAGGAAACCATGATGGAAGGATCATCAATATTTAACCTCAGGTATCACATGAGAGGTTGCATGAGAAGAGCAAAAACTTCCAACTGTGAAACTCTGCCTTGTCCTTGAGTGATCAGGAGCTGCAGGAGTGCCCAGGTGACACTTGGCAGCTCTCATTTGGAATTATTCTGTGCTGCAACCCGGTGGGACTGAGCTGAGCTTGACAAACAGGAGCATAGGAAGATTTCTTACCCTCAACATGGGCCTGAACGGATCTGTCAACTGTGAAGAAGAAATGACAGCTTGGTTACACGCCTGTCACTCAAACAATTGCTCTAATTAACAAATCTGTATTGCTTCATTAAGAGACGAAATTAAAATGTTAGAATTTTACTTTCAAATGAAGCCCTTTTGGATAATAATTAGTCCTGAGCCTCCGTGTTGGTGCTGTCCCCTCCCCCTGGCTGCAGCACCTGAGTGGTGACGAGCAGCTCCACCAGGCTCACACAGAGCTCTGGCCTCTGGTAGCAGCAGCAATTTGTTGATTTAATGCTGCAGAAATGGCTGGTTAACTGCACTGATGGAGGCACAGATCTGTCCTTTGGGCACACTCCTGCTGTCATCTTTCAGAGCTCCTCAGCTCATGGCAAGGCTGGATAATGGACAGGGCTGCAATGGGGGTCAGCCATGCCCTGCACAGCAGCAGTGTGTGCCCACCCACCAGCCAAGGTCATGGCCTTGTGCCTCACTGCTGCTTTCCCTTAATTATTTCCACACTGAAACAGATGTTGGTAAACAGGGCCTATAAAAAAAACCAATTTTCTCATTTTTATTTTTGATGTGGCCTGTTGGGGTTTATTTTGGTGCAGATTATTTTCTTATTCCCCTTTTTTGGCTCATATTTCATCAATAAATGCTGGGAAATAATTCCATTTATTGGGTACTGCTCATTTGTTTTGGATTTTCTGTTTTGAAATGCAATACTAAAGGAGATTTATAGGTGCAGAAGGTACTTAGCAGATGCAGTGATGGCACAATGCATCATCTTGAAATAATCGAAACTCACTCCCAGTTGAAAGGAAACATAAAGTTAAATGGCTTCCTGATGGGAGGCTCTGGTTATCTCTGCACTTAGATAAACAAACAGAAATGTGGTTCCTTTTGGTGTAAAGCTCAACCTCAGCTCCACTGCTGAGCAACCCAAAGTACTGGAACTTGGCCCAATGCACAGACAGCAGCTCTGGAAGTTCAGCCATGCCACAACTTGGGATTTTAGGGAGAGCTCCTCAGTGCTTTTGTCTGAGAGTTCTGCTAAAAATATTTGAGTGTGAAGTTCCTCATGGAAATAACAGCCATGAATTCAAACACACCAACAACCTTGGGTGGAGGGACAAAGTGCTGAGGCAATAAATGCTGTTCACATCTGCTGGAACTCAGAAATCCAGAGGCACCAAGTGATCAATAAAGTGCATCCCTGTTTCACTGGAGCAATCAATGCTACAGTAACTCAGGGAATAGCTGTTATTACCCACATTAAAAACAATTACAGAGTACAAACACAAATCTTGGGGAGGTTTGTACATTTTCTACATTGAATTGGACTTTTATGCCTTTACCCCTGGGCCTGAGGGGAGAGAGCTGCCAGCAAGGACAGAGCTCTGCCATTGCACAGGGGATGTTTTAAATATTCCCACAGAACTTCTGCAGCCCTCCCTGATGAAACAGCTCAGACAGCTTTGGTTTTAGGTGTTAATTTATGTATGCTGAAGACGGCAGTTCTAGTATTCAAGGTTTTCAGGAGGAACAGATTTACTTGAGGAAAAGCAAACAATTTTTACAGACCCGTGGATCCTTCTGAAGAAGGGTATGTGGGACCGTTCCAGGTCTGGCTGCAACATCAATAGGATTGGAAGTCTGGAAATTCCACAAAGAGAGACAACATCAATGAGCTGCAGAACAGTAACAATGCCTACAAGCAAAATAATAGTTCTTTACCATTCCATTGTCTAAGCAATGGAGATGAACTTTTTATAAAGGAAAGGAGAAACATTATAATCCAGGCAGGAATATGAGTAATATTATCTCCATATCCACACTTTAATTGTCCACCAACTTCCCATTGCTTTAATCAAAACCTCTGAGGGAACAGTGACTGTTTAAACTGGGAAATCCTCTAATGGGAAAAACCTGGTTAGGAACACATTCATGACACAGCATCAGAAGCAGCATTTGGAGGACCTAGCCACAGAGCACCACTGCACAAGGACCTCAACTCCATCGACAAGGACTGCCACAATATGGATATCAGGAAAACATTAAAGCCCTTCACACTATTTGAATGTAAATAGTCAGTTAATAAAATGCAGTTTTGTGGGGGAAAAAACCCAACAATCCCAAACAAAAAAGCCCAAAAAACAACCCAGTCCCCCTACATTTAGATAGAGCTTGTTCCTATGAAGAAAACAGAAATCAGCTCCAGCATAAGTAACAATTAAATAAGAGAGCTGTTAACAGTCTGATTACCATACAGACAGTGAAGAATTCCACTAATGAACTGTAATTTACATATTCAGTCATTACAGTGGATGGGCCAATTTAAGGAAGGTGTCTCCTCTGCAGAAATTCCACTCCTGATTTCAGTCTTTAGCTGCAGAGACTACAGTCTGACTTCCTCCCACTGATAAATAAAGAGTGACTCCATGAAAACAAAAGAGAAAAGCCCTGAACTCCCCACATTTCTCTCCCCTAGCTATCACCCATGAGGAGAGCCAAATCAGTGTTCTGCACCATGCTGGAGCTGGGAGGTAATTATGAAAATGAGTAAACAATAATGAGCACCATTTCTTAAAATCCTGATTATTACATGACCTTTCATTAATGCACCCGATCTCAGAACTAATTACATTGCTTCTAAAGTTAACTATGTCGTTATATAAATAATTTTTTAAAAGTTTGTAGATGTATCTGAACCTAATGAGAAGTAACTTCTTTTTGTGGTAAATTTGGAAAAAGGCAATTGTCCCTTGTGGAATGAAGATGTAAATCAGAGCTCAGCTGCTCCAGGATGTGAACCCCATGCCAACCCCAGCCCTGCCCCGGCTCCCAGGGTGTCTGTGGGCAGTACTAGGTGATTC
Source organism: Sialia sialis (assembly GCA_009812075.1). NCBI lineage: Eukaryota > Metazoa > Chordata > Aves > Passeriformes > Turdidae > Sialia > Sialia sialis. The sequence continues at coordinate 3,516,254 of VRYO01000577.1, read as the reverse complement.
CTGTCTTACCTTGGGTTGGAAAGCTCCTTGCAACGAGCCAAAGGGGCCGGTGGGAGGGATCATGGGAGGAATACCTGATACAGCTGGAGGATAGGAGTGAAACAGCTGCAACAGAAAGAGAAGAACATCAACACTGGGTCACCACCAGCACAGGCAGCTGAGGAGGACACAGAGAGCATTCCTGCAGAATAACAGGAAAATGTTACATGGAGAAAACTGAGAAGCATTGACGTGATCTCATTGCAACAATGTTAGTTAAAGCAGTCGATGGGATGTTCACAGATGTCATGAGATTTAGAGCTTAAAAGCAGTTCCAAAATCAGACAGCCAGTAACTTGTACCTGCCTTGGGCCAGCAGAGCGTAAGGGAGATGGTTGCTCCTCAATTATTAATTTTTAAATTGGAGAGAGGTTTTAAATGGTTCCAGTCTATGATTCGTTTAAAGAGAAAAGGCAGAATCCTGAGCTGAATGAGACTTAGAAGTCTCCTGTTTAAGTGGAAAAAACCCTTACGAGTTCTAGGATATTGTATCATTAAAACTCCATTAGTAGGTTGGGATTTTAATGGTATCTGTAGGAAATGAGGAAAATATGCACAATTCTTACTTCATTAGCCTGTCTGAGAGGATATCCTGCCACATATAATATTAGCAGACAGACAATCTGATTTGTTAAAGATTAGTATTTAAACAGAATGTTAAGGCAGAACCTCCCAGAAATGTATAGGGTTTTTTTTTATAAAGAGAGACTGCTCAGCACAAAAACGTGCCCATCTCCGCTTACCTCCCTGACCCCAGTGCTCTAAGGGAATTTGGGAAAAAATGAGAGGCTGCTCTGTGCTAATGCAGACAAGGGAAACAAGCAGGTAAATTAAACAAATAAATTGTTCCCTGTGAGGGTAGGCAGGCACAGAGTGCCCAGAGAAGCTGTGGCTGCCTCCAGATCCCTGGAAGTGTCCCAGGCCAGACTGGACAGGGCTTGGAGCACCCTGGAATAATGGAAGGTGTCTCTGCACATGGCAGGGGTGGAAGAGATGGTTTTTAACATCCCTTCCAGCCCAACCCACTCTGTGATTCCATGATAAACCATCATCCCAATCTGCCCTTGTCTCTGTGCTCTGCTGGTGAACCTTGGGCTCTTGCTCTCCCAATTCCATGAAAATGCTGCTATCACACACCAAACTGCTCCCTGGCAGGAGTCAGGGATTCAAAGCATCACACTCCAAACCTATTCTTGGCATAAAACCTCTGGACTTCAGAGGGGATGAATCAAAGAGGGGATGGATCAAGGAGGGGATGGATCTAGGAGAGGATGAATAAAGGAGGGGATGGATCTAGGAAGGGATGGATCTAGGAAGGGATGGATCTAGGAGAGGATGGCTGCCAGCTCCACTGGAATTGCCACCCAAAAACTTTAAAGGGTTCTCTGGTTGAGACCAATTCCTCTCTGACCATGGCTGAGCAAAGTCAAACTACTGTGTGCCACTTTTAAGATCAAAATTAATGAGTTAATGGCCAATTGAACAGAAGCAGGACTGGGCAAAGGCAAACACTGGACATGAGGGGTGGGAAAACACTGAGCAAATCCCATCCCAGAGTAAATCAGTACCACAAAGTTGTGATGGATTTGGATTTGCTAGGCATACGTGTGTGCTCTTCTTCATAATTTTTCCTTCCACTAGATTATCTTACAAGGTCATTTATCCATATTGTACATACTGAAACCTGAGAAAATATTTCAGAGGTATCAGAAGATTTTCTTATTTTAAAAGCCTGGTATTGAGCCTCCATTCATGTTGCTGCTGTTGTTTTTAATTCTATTTAATTTGGACCTACTCCATCCAATGGTGCAGAAAACATTTTGAGATTAGTTGATACTGAACTGCAGACATTTGAGAAACCATTAAGAGACATTTGTCCTCATTTACAATAACTTTTAATGAGTAAAATGTGCTTTAAATTCTCCAGTGTCTTCTGTCTTTAATTCTCTGTGTAATGGACTAATTCTAAGTGATGGAAAAAGATGTAATACTTTATATTCTATTGGCTATGACTAATAATATGGAATTCTTCCCTCAGTTTTATAACAAGTGGTAAGTTAATTAAATGTGACCTTTCCTCAAGGTCAGAATTATTAATAAAATATAAATAGTTTATCTCCATGATTAATTTGTATCAGTTAAATTCCTCCAGCTTTCAGAATCCACCTTTCATAGTCAAGTGCTTCCTTCTTCCCAAGTATTCCTTCTCTTTTGAGCAGCAGTCTTCCCTCTTAGTTCTCCCTGGAAATATTCAGTGAGCACATCTTCTCTTGGTCTGCTAAACTAAACCTGGCAGCAGCTGCAGGTAAAACCAAAGCCTCACTGTGCTAAAAGAGAAGAAATAACACTGATTTACAACTCACTATTAGCTTCTATACGAGTTGCACTCCCTGTTCCAAAGCAGATGGATTTTAAGTCTCAAACAGACCCTGTTCTCCTACAAAGTTCACCCACACTCGCTGCCAACTTTAAGGTATCTGAGTTCCAGGTGTGGATCTACAGTGGAAGCTGTTGTCCCTCGGAGAAGCTCTGTGGAAGTGCCACATTCTGACAGTATTTGTATTTCTCCTGCCCTGAGTGTGCTCCCTGCCCAGTTAAGGGGCAGCTCCCACTCCCTGAACCCTGACCAGTCCCAGGGGACACCCAGCTGGCCTGGCCTGGCTGGGTCACAGTCAGTCTGTTACCTGACACCACAGACATCCCCGAGCAGCTGCTCAGGGTCCCACAGTGACCATGGGGCAGCCCCTTCCCAAGGACAAACCTTTCCCCAGGGAAGGCAGGAGGGACCAGATCTGTGCCTTGGCCCCATCATGGCACCCTGGCTAGGGGAGCACAGCATGGAGCTTTCCTGACTTCAGAGGGGGTGAGGCCATAACCTCTGCAATCCAGGTAACTCCCAGATTTCCAAGAGATTATTTGACTGAATTTGAACAGCAGGTACAGCAGGAGACTTCTGAAATGCTTCCTATCCTACACTGCCAACTTCTGTGCTTGATTGGTCTAAAATCCATGTACTATCTCCCAATTCTGTGTTCCTGCTGGGATCCACAGGCCACACTGATGATAATCTATCTTCCCATGTGAAGCTCAGCAAGTCACAGTGCAATTTAACACTGGTGCAGGTGAGCAGCAATGCCCTTTGGAGTGGAAGTGGCAATGTCTGCCCTGTGCTCCTGGAGCTCTGAGCCTGCAAACACTGAGTCCCAGCTACTCAAATGAGGTGCCAGACAGAGACAGGACTGTTCAGGGACAGCACAGGCTGTGAGCAGGGGTTGTGTTGAATCCAAACACCATTGTCTTAACCAGTTTTTTTTGCCCAGTTCCACTTCTAAGCAAAACCAACACATAAAGCCAAATGCTCTGCAGATTTCTGAGTGCTGATGCAGTACTCCTTCTCTCATCAAAATATTGCTCTTGGATTAAGAAACTCTTGCCAGACACCTGCCTCTACTAATAGGATGAAGAAAATACAACCCAGAGTTCAGCAGCAAATCAATCAGTGGATTCAAACCCTTAGGAGCAGAGGCTTTACATTTAACTAGAATTTTAAAAATCAGTTTATCTTGACAAGAAACATTTTTGGTAGCTTAGCTAAACACATCTAGTGCACAGCTGGATTCATGTTGCTGTCACCAAACAGAGCTTTCAAAACATAACAAGCCCAGTGGATCAGATGAGCCTTTGAAATCTGAATAGTAAGACAGGTTTTCAGATTTTATCAAACAAAATATGATAGATTGGGAAAACTATTAGATTATCTATCCCTGAAGGATTTGTCTGATAATTTGTCAGTTCATTTTGAGTTCCGCAGCAAAAATATCAGCCCAAGGGTTTGTGGCACAACTAAAACACTGTGATGGAATCACTGCTCTCTCCTGCTTCATGGAACAGTCAGCTCTTCTGTCTCATCTTTTCACATCAAACCTGGCTCCAAATGGTGTGTGAGCAAGAGATCTTTTGATTGGAAAAGCTGATACTGCATCTTTATCAGAAACAAGCACCATGAATGCAAGCCTTCAAAAGCCAAAGCAACCAAGGACGATAATGGTAAATCCTGGAGTGATGATTAGGGAGAGATTTGACACTGTGCCATTGATTGAGTGGTGAGCCCAACCCACCACAGAAAAGCAGTGAAGTCAGTGGGAAACAGAGCAATAAAACTCACACTGTGACGGTAGAAGGGGTCAACTTTTGTAGGATATTTGTCAAACTGCAAAGGGATCAAAGCACAAACTAGTTACTTTATATTTCCTTGCTTTACTTCTGTTGGCAAAATAGAAGACAACTTCTCTTATTCAGCAACCAACAGAGAGGAAAAAATTATTTTCCAATGAAACTCTTTGGGATTTTTTTCTTTCTTCAAAGTAAATCAAGATCTTTTTGGGACAAGACAAAGGAGGAGGGCCCACTCCAAGCAGGACTGGCCAGGACAGGCCCTCAGTCCTGTGCTGCCACCTGAACCTCACATTGTGACAGAGGGACAACCCTGCCTCTCCTGCCCAGACACCCCTGGGCAGCACAGGAGCCCTTCCCCACAAGCTGGCAAATTCTCCACAATACTTTGGTAATAAAGAATAGAGTTGTGCTCTACTTATCCTCACATTTCTGCCTGGGGTACGCACCATGGGCGGTGCTGGCGTCGGCATGATGGCAGTGGGAGGGATGGCGTGGGGGAAGGGTGTGAAGGTGTGCTGGTGGGTGTGTTGGTGTGTGTGCTGGTGCTGGTGCTGGTGCTGGTGGAACTCTGTCCTCAGGTAGGGCGGCGGGCCCAGCGAGGCGCCGCGGTCGGCGCTCTGCGAGGCCAGGAAGCGCGTGTTCAGCTCCTGGCGCAGGAGGTCTTGCTCTGAAACACAGAACCACAGAACAGGCATTAACAGCCTTGGAAAATACCTTGGAGAACATCACAGAGCCACAGCATTAACAGCCTTGGGAAAGGCCTTGGAGAGCATCAAACCCAGCCTATGACCCAGCACCATCTTGTCACTCAGACCATGGCACTCAGTGTCACATTC
>VRYO01000577.1:3496417-3510203 GCA_009812075.1 Sialia sialis | reverse complement strand
AGCTCCCTCAGCTGTGTTCCAGAGCCCTCACCAGCCTTGTTGCCCTTCTCTGGACATGCTCCAGCATCTCAATGCTTATCCTGAACTGGAGGGCCCAGAGCTGGACACAGCACTCAAGGTGCAGCCTCACCAGTGCAGAGGAAAACAAACAATAGAACAACACACACCCCTCTTCCCCCCTGAGCTCTTGAGCTTTTCCAGGTCTTGTGCCACTTTCTTTGTTGTCTGTGGTAGCAACACTTCATTTAAAACATGCTGGTGATAAATCATGACACAGTACAGGGTAAGAAAGCCCCCACAGGTCCTCCCTCAGATCCCAAAGACCTGAGACATTACAAAGTCTGTGTTTCCCCTCTCTCCAAGCCTGTTTTCACACTCCTCGGAGCATTTATGGGCATTGACTCAGTCCTAAATAGGGGAGGATGGACAAGCAAGCTGGAATGAGCAAACAAGTGGCTGCTGCTCACATGAGCACCCTGGTGCATGGACACAAAATGAGGTTACACAAATGCTCCATTTTCTTTCCCTTAGTGACAGGGTGCCCAGAGTGGCTGTGGCCGCCCCTGGATCCCTGGGGCCAGGCTGGACAGGACTTGGAGCAGCCTGGGACAATGGAAGGTGTCCCTGCCATGGCAGGGTGGCACTGGATGGGCTTTAAGGTCCACTCCAACCCAAGCCTTCTGAACACACCTGAGCTCAGCACTGCTGTGAGTTCAGCCAGCACAGACCCTGCCTGCAGCCAGGGAAGCTCTGCTGGGCACAGACCACAACTGCATGATGATCTTTGCTGTATGGAGGTCACAGATTCTGAATGGGCACATCATGAACTCTGCTGTGTTTTTACTGTGAGTTGAACAAAACAAACCTGGGAAAACCACAGCCTTCCAAAAGCAGTCACTCCCAGGTCAGAGGAAAAGTCCCAGGCTATGTCTAGGTGGTTATCTGGCTTTGCTATCACTTAGTTCAGCACCAAGAGCCCTCACCAAAAGGCCCAAACCCCAGTTATTCTGACCAAACCCAGAGTCTGGTGTCCCACAGGCAGCTCTTACCTGAGTAGGTGCTACCAGCTGGGTGTCCTGGAACCTGCAGCGTCCCTGACGTCAGCGGGGGTGGCGGGGGCAGAGCTGTGGGAGGGGCAAACATATTGGGGTGGTGTGGGTGTGCGGGGGGCTGCAGGGCGGGAGGGAAGCTGTGCAGGGGGCTGTGGCTGGCCAGGGACAGCGGGAACGGCGACGCCGACGGGTGGTGCGAGATGTGCGGGGGAGGCGCCTGAGTCTTGGCGGGGGTGCTGCTCCTGCTGCTGCTGTTAACGAGAGGAGAAGCCATCAGAGCTCAGACAGAGAGAGAAAAGCCCCAGCACATACACAAACACAAGCTCAGCAGCTCCTCACACCAAACACAGCACGGGTGTAACTCATGTTCGAAATCCCAGTTATCATTTCCAGTTCCACCCCTGGCATACCCCTTTCTCCATCACCTGCTGCACCTGCTCTGTTATCTTTTACTTCCTGTGGTCCCTGCACACCTAAGCTATGTTCTCCCTTGCTGCAAGAGGCTGGGATTGTCCCACAGCAGCACAGGGGTGACACACAAAAGAATAATCAGCCCTGTGCATTCATTACTTAATTATCAGGTCCTTTCTACATGACTGCTCCTGGTTCATGTTTTCAGCCAAATGAAGCTCAAAATCAGTGCATTAATAATTTAATTTTTTTGCTGTGAATGAAAAAGATAAAAGACTGCAGAAAATGTGAAATGAAGTTGAGAAGGCAACAACAGATTTGTGCTTACTGTACAGGTAATGCCTCTTTCTACTCCCACAATAAAATGAGATAAGATGATTACACCGGCTGCAATCTTTCAGATTTCATTTCCTACTAATGAGTATTTAAAATACATTCATGGAAGGCTTAATTCTCCTTGTCTGTATTTCAAGTAACAACACGCTTCTATTGCAGTGACTTTTAAAGACCAGCAATACCAGCTTGGTTAAAAATAAATCCAAGTCTTAAACACCTCCCAGTCTTAAGTCAAACCATGAAGCAACCACAGTGCTGCTTCCCCAGGTCTTGAAGGTCACATCTGCCTGCTGGGAGCTCGGATTTGGAGAATGACAACACAGGTTAGAGTAGGGGAAACCTGAGGTCTCTGACTCAGGGGGACATCAGGGGTTCTTGTGCCCATGGTGTTTGATCTCACTGCTCATCTTAGTTATCCACAGATAAAAGGTGAGGCTGCTCTCACTGTGCACAGGTGAGAGAAAAACACTGAAGCCTGCAAGGTGTCAGCAGTGAAGGAAAACATGGAGCTGTGAAGTGCTTTGTGTGTGACTGCTGGTGCTGGGCTGTCACCAGCTGGACCTTGATCGAGGGGCTCCTGGGCGCCTTGCCCTGGGGCATGGCAGTGCTTGAAGAAATCAGATATTGTCAGGGATGGCAGGACAAAACTGACAGCCTTCAGAGAGCAGCCCAGCCTGCAGGAACTGGGCTTTTCTTCCCCTAATCTACACTGCGTAAAATTCCCTCCAAAAACCGAAGTACAGCAGGGACAAAAAATCCAAAGCAAATGAACTTAAAATACCCAGACTTTATGGGATCACTGGGTACCGAGAGTGATCCTGGCTTATCTCAGGGGAGGAATCAAGGTTAAATGCACCAAGTGCCCTTTATTTCCCAAGGATGGGACGGGTTTTATCCAAATCCTGAATCTTCATCCAATTCCCCTCCAGGCTCAGACCCAGACCCCTCTCCGTGCACTTACCTTAAGCTGTTGAGGCTCAAGCTGCTGCTGTTGTAGGCAGAGAGCGGCTGCGAGAGGCTCTGGGGATGGGGCTGCACCGCAGGCAGGGCCGGGTGTGCCGGGGGCAGCGGCGACTGCGGCCGCGGCGGGTGCTGGCCGGCCGGGGGCTGACTGCAGGGCTGGCCGCAGGGCTGGCCACAAGGCTGGCCGCAGGGCTGGCCGCAGGGCTGGCCGCAGGGCTGGCTGGCGGGAGGGCGGCCGGGCTCCTCGGGGGCCGGGGGCACTGGCCCGGCCGGGGCGGGAGGGGCCGCGGCCTCCGGGCGCGGGGCGAGCGCGGGGCTGGGGCAGCGGCCCTCGGGCGGCGGCTCCAGCGGCGGCGGCGTCACCTGAGGACGGGGATCTTTAGGCACCACAGGCTCAAGTATTGGGTCTTTGCTGCTGTCCTGGCTCTTCTCTTGGCTCCGTTCTAGTCCTGATATTTTGGGGACAGCTGGGCCCCTAGCACCAGGGTTGTCATTGTCAGCAAGAGCGCCAAGTCCCACCTCTTTATCTGCAACAACAACAACAACAGAGAGAGAAAATGGTTAAATGTGAGGCAGTCAGGCCGACCCAAAGCCACTGCTGGGCCACTGCACTCTGCAGCTCCATTTTGTTTCCATCAAGAACCATTCAGGCAAATGTGAAACTGAATCAAATCCATCTGCCCCAGTAACTCTCCTCAAAGTAAAACAGGTGGCAGAGAGGACAGGCCCTGTTCAGTGCTCCTGTTCTCCACTGTTGTTACTCATCATCCCTCCGTCACTGAGGGAACTTACTCAGGCACTGACCCACTGAGTGAGCCAACACCACTGAGCGAGCTCTGAGCTTCTCGCAGAATGGTTAAAGTTGGAAAAGATCTTTAAGACCACCAAGTTCAATCCCTCACCATATTCACCACTAAATCAAGTCCTCAAGTACCACATCCAGACTTTCTCTTGGACGCTTCCAGGGTTGTTGACCGCGCCACTTCCCTGGGCAACAGTGCCAGGGCCTGACCACCCTTTCATGGGGAAATTTCCTGATGTCCACCCTGAGCCTCCCCTGGCCCAGCCTGAGGCCGTTCCCTCTCCTCCTGTCCCTGTTCCCTGGGAGCAGAGCCCGACCCCCCCGTCTGTCCCCTCCTGGCAGGGAGTTGTGCAGAGCCACAAGGTCCCTCCTGAGCCTCCTTTTCTCCAGGCTGAGCCCCTTTCCCAGCTCCCTCAGCCGCTCCTGGGGCTCCAGACTCTTCACCATGACACAAGATCTGAACTTTAAAACACACATTAGCAGCAATCCTGGCTTTTTTCGTTTGCCTTGTCATGGAGTGACTTACTTCTATTTCCCAACTCTTGAATAACAATGAATATAATTATAATTTTAACATCTATACATTGGCATTTTGCTCACTGGGGCTCCACAATTTCCCTTTGGAACCACTCCCCAAACCTGCCAATGTGGATCTGATCCATGGCACCCGTTGGAACAAATCCAGGAGAATGATGCTGACCCAAGACTGGAAAAGGTGCTGCCTTGCAGGTGCGGGAACAGGAACCCATTTAGGGCCATACTGCACAAAAATTTGGAACAGCTGGACATATACCTTCAGCAACTACAGGAATACAGCCCAAGGGAAACTTGTGAGGTTTGAAGGGACTTGGGACAAGCTTAGAATTTAAAGTGTCCAGTGTTCTAAATAACCCTAAGACAAGAAAACTACTCCTTCTTCTGCCAGTTTTAAGAGGTAAAACGAGTAAATGCATAATGAAACAATACCCATTCAAATAAAAATGTTGACAGCTCCTTTGTGCAAACCCCAAAGTAAAGGAGTGAAATCCAAAGGATGGGGAGTGAACTCTACCAGCCCATGGCCTGGCACATGTTTGCCAAACATTACATCCCTGGAGGCAGCCTGGCAACCACAAACATGGCATCATATGAGTTTAATTTCATTTACAGATCAAAAATAAACTACACCAGGTACCCACTCACTAGGTGTTTTACAGGCCCAGTGCAAGGATGAACAGACTGGTAAAGCAGAGGATTTTCACTGTTTGTAGACAGGAGATGAGGTATAAAGGGAGGCCAGAGAGAGGTAAAAAGAAGAAAGAAGCTAGAAAGAGGGGGAAAAAGGCAAACAGGATTATTTGATGAGGACTTTCTTTAATCACTCCTGGAATACCTGAAACAGGCACAGAAGCTTCTCCACCAACTTGGATTGAACAGTTATGGGGGCAAGAGAGGGACTCCAGGGGGATAAAAGAATTACTCTGCCCAAGGTCTATCTCACTGCAATAAACAGCATGTTCTAGGTAAAGGAAATTTTGCTTGCATTTAACTTTTTGGATCAATCCTCTTGGATCAAACATTATTAAAAGTTAGAGTGTGATCCACGTATGTTTAAGGCAGGTCCCCAAGGAGGAGAGAGGTGAGCAACAGTTTGTTCAGGATCTATCTTGTTCCCAGTCCTTATGGGTGTAGGAGTTACGTGGTTTTGGGTGCCTTGGGTTTTTTTACACAATGGCTTTGAGGACTCAGGCTTGTCACTAGCAATGCCCTATTAAATGGCTCTAGCAGGTGGTCTGGAAATCCTGCAAAAGTGATGCTTCCAAATCTACAGAGAACACCTTGCACTCAGTTAAATCCTTTCCTTTGGTATCTTCAGCCTCTCTCATGTGTCACATTTATGCAGCACATCTCCGTGCTGGGGATCTGCTCCTCCTCCCCAGGAGAAAAGGGCTGGGAATGCCACTGTCTCCTGGGTGTTTCCTGCTGCTGCTCACATCCCCATTGCACAGCCCCCCAGTAGCATCCCTGTGAGTCTGCACTTGGAAGATGCTGCCTGAAGTAAAACAAATGTTATTCCCAGTCTCTCACCAGCCATGCCCATGGGTTCTGCCTCTCCTATGTGACATCAGTGCACCCACACTGTGCCCCAGCCCAGCACACACAGCCCTGCCTGCTGATAACACTGATGTATAAATCAGAACCAGTTCTCCAGCCCACCATATCTATTAAGCGAGGTGAAACCCCCCCTCGGTGATAAACACAACCAATCACAGGTTTCATAAGGAGGGCTGCAGTCTTCATCAAAAGCACTTCAAGGTCACACAGACAAGATTGCTCTTTTCCTACCCTGACTGGCTCAGTGGAAGAGCTCTGGGGAAAAAACCCTTAATGTCACTATGACACAGACAACCCAACTTTTTGAGATTGTTTATGACCAAAGGAATTCATCTCCACCCAAAAGCTAAGCAAGCACTAAGCTAGCTTTATTTGCTGGCTGTCTCCACACTCTGCTTTGGATAAAGTGCAATTACTGCAGTGGGACTCAGGAGAGCAGTGACTCTGATGTAACTTCCATGCAGACCCAGGCTCCCTTTTTCAACTGGGTTGATACTGCATCCACCAATAGCCAGTTTTCCACTGAAAAAGGAGTAAAACCAGAATTTGATGCTGAGAACTGAGGAACACTCACATTTCCCACACAGGAAATGCAGCTTTCACTGTCTTCCATTCCTGTGCCTTTGATGTGCCTTAAATCCCAAATTCGTCTGTTTTTCACTCAAACACACAAACTCAAGACACAGAACTCCTGTCCCCTCCACATGACCCTGATGTGTATGTGACTATCACTATGGCTCCATCACACCAGGGAGCAGCCAAGGCCACCCTGGGGACACCTGTAGGTAACCCAGGTGACTCAGGTGACCCAGAGCGATACTGCACCTGGGAGAGCCAGCAAACACTTCCCTCTGGAGACATGGACTTGTGTAATAAATACAGGCAATATGCAGCTTCCCATCATTGTCTCTCTTCCTAATGTGCACACCACTAAAAATTGAAAAAGGTCCTGTTGTAATTTGCCAGATGTGACATTCCCGGAGAATCACCAATGCAGAACCCTCTTACTGTGCCTGGCCAATATGTTTGCAGGTGGGTTCAGCATGTCTGGGAGCACCAAAGAGCACAGGAGGTGCCAAGAGCCAGCCCAGGGTGTGCCATGGCCACCCCCAGCCTGAGTGCCCTGGGCATCCCTGACCTTGGGGACTGAAATTCCCTTACACAACATCCCTGCAGGACCACGTCCAACTTACAGTGGCAAAACTTATTTTCGAAACATAAAATCATGCAACTCTTCCATATCCAAGTATGAGACAGCCAGGTCTGGAGTGACATCCTGTCATTCCTCCTTCTGCCTGCATTTGGATTCAGCCTCTTCACTCTTGGCCTCAGGGACTTCAGAGATCAACTCAGAACTAGCACTAAATATTCCACTTTCTTGAGAGGAAAGTTTAGGATTAAGTTCAAAGTCCTTACTGCAAAGTGGGAAAATTATACAAGTTTTCAGTGTTCTGCAGCCTTATCTTTGGGACTGAGCATTAAGACTACCAAAGAAACATTTTATAGCATAATTTACTGCTTTGGTAAGTTGAACTCTTCGTAACACTGTATCTGCCTAACTCAGATTTCCTCCAAACTTCTTTATGCAAGATAAAACCCCATTTTCTCCAGCTTTATCATGGATAAGTAAGGAGCTGGTACAAAGTGTCACAACCAATACAACTCCCCAGGACATACCTGGAGTCATGGAATGCAGGACACATCTATCCTACAGACCACCAGCTCTTTACAAGCACTTTACAAAGCCTGAAATAATGAATCAGACTGCAGCCCTGATTGTCCATTTCATATTGATTAGACGTTGGTCAGTGCAGGATGTGGATAGGGAGAGGCAGGTGCCAGGAGCTGTTTCTGCCAGGAGGGAGGAGCTGTGGGTGCAGCAGCCAACACGCATCAAACAGGCCCCAGAGCAGCTCAGCTGCTGTACTGGATACACATAATTTGCTAAAAACAATTTCTCATTTTTAGCACACAATCATCTTCCATCCTAATTTCCAAGGACACTAACAAAGCATTTGATTATGCAAATGAAGAACATGCCTTTGAAAGCACAGTTCCTTGCAGCTCTGTCATATGCTGATAGCAATTACTCCACAGTAAGCAGGTATTTAGCACAAGTGAACAGCAACGCTGGTGACACACTTTGTACTTAATTATAAAACAGAGAAGAAAATCATTCAGGACAAAAGGTTTTGCTACCTCCTGTTAAAAATGTTTATCCTCTGCACTGAAAGGGATTTAATTGTCAACAATGAAGTTGCAGATCAATGAAAAGAAGCACTTAGTGGGATTGCACAAGATGTTGACAATTCTTTAGTCATTGATCTGCTTCTGGCCTTGATTTGAGAGTGCAGAGTTCTCCAATACTGCACATGAAACCATTTATTTCATCCAGTTGTTAAACAGAACACACTCCATAAATGTAACTCCTACAGCTATACACTGGGACATTTAATAGCACTTTATTTATTTTTTTTAAAAGAACATCTTGATTTAGTACAAAGGAATGGGGTAAAGCTTTCTAAAGGGAAGTGAAGAAGGGAATATCCAAACACCCCTGTCTGTCAGGAATCCTGGCACTTTAGTAAGTAGGAAAGAGCTGCAGACAGGTGTAACAGCCTCACAGACCCTGCAAGAATTCAATCTGCTTCAACGCACACAGACAAAGGTTTTATTTCCAATAAAATCTTTTGACTTCCTAACCTATCCAGCTGGGAATCAATAAATGACATCATTAACTACACAGCCCCAAAGTATTCCACAGCCAGGTCCTGAGGCATGACTCGGGGCTCCCAAATGGGCTGGAAAACTTCCCAGGCGGGAAGTGATGCTGACAAAGTCACTGGTGAATATTCTTTACTAATAATGGGTTTGTGATCAAAAAGTTTCACCTTCCTGTTTGAATTCTGCATTTTAATCAAAGACATCTAGGTGTTGCCATGACAATCCTTCTAAAAGACACCCAGATGCACAGAAACACAGAATCCCCCTGTGAGGCCAGGCTGTGCTTCCCACCCCTCTGGCACCAGCACAAGGCATTTCCCAAACTGGTGCACAAACCTTGGAGCCAGGGTACAAATGCCACCTGCCCAGCCATGAGCTCTGCTCCTGATCTCTGCTCAAAGACTGCCTTAGACCCAAACACCTGAGAGTTTCTGCCGAAATTGTGGAAAAAACAGGGGCTTGCTATGCACCTAAATCTCAAGAGTTACAGAATCGCAGAATGGGCTGGGCTGGGAGGGCTTTAAAGCTCCTGCAGTCCCATCCTTGCCCTAGGCAGGGACACCTTCCACTGTCCAACCTGGCCTGGGACACTTCCAGGGATCCAGGGGCAGCCTCAGCTGCTCTGGGCACCCTGTGAAATTCCACAGCGTGGAATTTCTCCCCAGTATCCCATCCCATCCAGCCTTGTCCTCTGGCAGTGGGACACCATTCCCTCTTGTCTTGTCCTTCATCCCTTGTCCAAATCCTCTCTCTGCCTTTCCATCTCTTCTTTTGGCAGTTGCAGAACACCCTCTGACCCCTCAGTGGGCAGAAGAGAAGGGTGGGAGAGCATTTCAACCTGCCCAGAGTAAATGAGGTGACAGTACAAGACAATAATCAATTAAAACCAAAAAGACTGGATAATTTTCTCCAATTATCAGTAAGAACATCACCTCAGCACAGGGTTAACCCCATGAGAAGACAAGGGGAGGAAAAAATCTTGAGTTTATCCGTTGACCTCCCTTCCTTGTATTGATTTGCCTTGGCTACAGATCTATGATATTCCCTGAAATGCCCATGACATCTGCTCATCCCACTTGTGTGTGACAGGATTACTTGAATGAGCTTGAACAAACCCAGCTTTCAAAAGCAGCTTGAAAGGTATAACCCTATGAACACTGATCGAATGTAACCTGACAGCTCCGTTTAATATACTGAGGACCACAAAGATGTGTGTGATATGTTTATACAGCAAAACAACACATCTATTCCCCCTGAGAGGTGTCACACCTCCAGGTCACTAGCCACACAGCCCTGGCTCCTTTGTGAATTTATTTTTTACAGACAAAGAATTTCTGATTTTAAAGGCATGATGCCAATATAAGCAGAGAGCTTAAAAAAACTTGTTAACACTAAGATGAAGCTCAGCACAATTGTGAGAATTCCCGTTTTTAATTACAACTATTTCAGCTCACTGGTGTCCATAAGGAAACTGTGCTGAGGTTCCACATCCCAGCTCCCCCATTGGGGTGACTTTGTCACTGTTCTCATGCTTAGGACTATTTTCCTTGTGTTTCCAATGCTGCAGATAAAAAGATGGATATTAGAGAATTACGGAGTCATTAGGGTTGGAAAAGCTCTCTAAGATCATTGAGTCCAACACTGCCAAGGCCACCACTAACCCGTGTCCCCACATGCCAGATCTGCTCATCTTTTAACTCCCTCCAGGAGTGGTGACTCCGCCACTGTCCTGGCAGCTGTGCCAGGGCTTATCCAACTGTCTGCTCCAACTGTCCATCAAGGATTCTTCTGCTCTGGATTGCAGCAACAAGTGCAGAAATGAGATTTCATTGTTTCTGGTCAACAGAGTGTCACATTAAATGTGTTAATTACATGTGTCCAGTAACACCCAGCTCTTTACAAATTGTCTGAATTTCTTGGCACCTGAAGGCAAAATTCAAGCAAAGTCAGCGTGACAGTCCTTGTGAGCCACTCTTCACTCCCTGAGGCACATGTTATCCTTCAGGCAAGCTCCAACTGAAGTGTTTCACCCTAGAGCACGGATCATCTGTGCCCTGCCCACCCAGATCACTGAACAGACCCTGTCAAAGTGCCTTTGCACATCACCACGAGCAGTGCTCACCTTCAGGACACACCAACTGACCTGTCCATAGCAAAAACAGCAGAGCAGCAGGTCAGGGTGGTTTTGTTGTGAAGGAGAAGCTGTCTGAGAGGCTGAGCACATCCTGAACACACCAGCAGCAATGAACACCAGGCTCACAGCACACACAGCACCTCAGGCTCAGCTCAGCCCAGGGCCTCACTCGTAATCTGAATGTCCATAATAAGCGGCAAGCAATGAAGATTAAAGTCAGATGTGCCCCACACTGTCCCTGGGATATGGTTGATGAGCTGGCAGGACACAGGACTGGCACAGCAGTGTCCCACATGCAGAGAGGACACCAACATTGGGGCACGACATCTGAGGATGAGGACAGCCCAAACTCGAGGATTTTCTATCCAAACTGGAATCATTACCCTGATTCATAATAGCATTTGAAAAACATCCCATGCTCCTTGCTTTAATTTTAATTCATGTTGTGCCTTGCTCCTGAGGCTAATTATTATCCAGCAATGGTGAATCCAAAGCCTCCAGCCTCATGTGCAGGACTGTGTGGTGTTGCCTCCATGTGACAGGGAGCTGTAATTCTAAAAGGATTAAAAGTTTACCAGCACAGCCATGTAAAGCAGAAAATGAATTGTTCTCTCTTCTCATCTCTGTTTGGAAATTAGATTACAGGCTCCAAGTGAGCTGAAATACACAATGAGGCAAATCTTTGTGATTAGCGCACAGGTGGCCAGTGAGCCTTTCTGTGCCTCAAAGCCTGGCAGATTCCCATTAGCTGCAATAATAAAAGAATGTGTATTTATCCTTCAGCCCAAACCCTGCCCTGTGCCAGTACAGCTACCTGCTGTGCTAATCCTCAGAGCCAATATCATCACCCTCAGTTGTGAGCTCTGAAGTTTGCTCAGCTGTGAGTCGGGATATTTGGGGTGTGTGGCTCATCCCTGCCTGGCCCAGGGCCCCCCTGCACCCTCAGTACTGGGAAGGAATTGGGATGTTCACCCTGGCCAGGCCCACACTGGCAGCAGCTGTGTCCCAGCACTGAGAGCAAAGGCTCTTTATAGAGATAAATCATTTGTACCACTCACCACCACCACTCCATGTTCTCTCTGCAGAAGGCGCCCTTGTGAGTGTCAGTACAGCAAAACCCAGCACATCTGAGCAGAAACCAGGACTCACAAGTGGTGCAGAACATCAGTGGTCCATTCTGCCTGGGACTTGGTCCTCACTCCTGCCAACTGCAGATGCAGTGGGACAGCAGGAGCCTCTCACTCAGCCACGACAAGAAATCTCTCCAAGCCCTCCCAGCATGAGGCTGGTTCATATCAGGAACCTTGAGGGCTTCTTATTCTGGCAAACTTATATCCCACCTGGCAGAACTGTGATAACTTTTTTATTATTTCTGTAAACATGTAATAATCCTCTGAACCCTGGTAAGCTCTTTACCTTAACATTACCTTCCACCAGGGAGCTCTACAACTCGGCTTACAATTTTCTTTTCTTCCTTTTATAGAATCACTGAACCATTAAAGTTGGAAAAGACCTCCAGGGATGATCAATCTTTGACCCCCATGCACACTAAACCACACCACAAAGTGCTACATCCTTTTGTTTTTTGAACCCTTCCAGGGATAGGGATTCCATCACTACCCTGGACAGCCTCTGCCAGTGTTCAACCACTCTTGCAGTGAACAAACTTTTCCCTAATATCCAACCTGAACCTTCCTTGGAATGTGTGTGGCAGGGAGATGAGAACCCATCTCCTTATTCCCACACTGCAAATTTGCCAAGATATTTCAAGTCAACTTCATAAAATTTCTTTTACATCAAAAATTAATTAAAACTGTTGAACAGTGGTGCTGTGGGCAAATGCTTGAGTCGCCAACCCTTGGCCCTGCCCTTCCCCGAGGTGGGGCTGTTTTATAAGCTGGTCTGGGCAAACAGCTGGGATTCAAAGTAGCCTCTTCCCTCTTCATTTCCCTTTTTCTAAAAGCACCCTTTGCCCCAGCTGGCAAAGCTTGCTTCCAACAGTCCTGCTGCTGGAAGAAATGCCTGGAAAGCTGCTCCTGCCCCTCACCCTGCACACCAGCACTGCAGGTCCTAAACCATCACCGAGGCTCAGTGTCAGAGCCTCCCTGAAGTTATGCACATATTAAACTGGATGTGAAAGGAGTCACCTCCTGATGAGGCAGCAGCTGTGGTTTGATTTGGGGATGAATGTGACACACACACCTGGGCTCACAGGCAGCAGCTGCTGCAGCAGCGGCGCTTGGGGATGGACCTGCTCAGGATCTGCCAGTCAGGGCATCAAAGGTGCCACCAAACCTCCCTGCAGCCACAATGGGACACTGAGTCCTGCAGCTGGGGGTGGTGCTGAGCACTCTCCCGAGGCCAGGACAGCACATGGTGCCAGCTGTATGCCAGAGCTCCCAGCTGAGTCAGGCTGGAAGGGAGCACAGAGGGACATCGGGCCCCAGCTCAGGCAGGGCCATCCAGCAGGACTGCACCCACAGGGCTCTGGAATATCCCCACTGAGGGACACTCCAGCCCCTCCCTGGGCAGCCTGTTCAGGGCTGGGCACTGCCCAGGGCACAAGTTGTGCCTCCTGTGCAGGGGCAATTGCTGGGCTCAGTCCCTGCCCGTTCCTCTGGTGCCACTGCTGGGCCCTGGAGCAGAGCCTGGGCCCTGCTCTGCCCCTCCCTGCACACAGGGACACCCAGGCCTGAGGGTCCCTCTCAGCTGGGGCTCCTGTCCAGGCTGGACAGCCCCAGCTCCCCCAGCCTTTCCAGCAAGGAATGAGCAGCCTGAATGCTGCAACACTGCACACTAGGAATCCCCACTTTGTCTGGGTGACTGGTGTGGAGAGAGAAAAACAAAATCCTGCAGCCATTCCACAGCTCCTCCTCTGGTTTGATGCTCTGCAGAGCTGGCCAATATCCCAGCCTCTCCCACCCAGCACAGGTGACCTGTCAAGAAAGGAGGTTTTAGTGCTCAACTTTCATTTCTACCTCAACAGCTGAACAACTCACATTTATTTTTCCTCTCTCTGTTGAGTCTCTCCAAGACCTTTTATCAGGGCACACATCCCTCCATGGGAGCATTACAGCTTGTGCTGAGTTCCCAGGGCTCATCAGGAGCAGAGCAGCGTGTTTGCAGAGCTGGGGCAAAGGGAGTTGCTTCTGTCCCCCCACACCCCCAGGGGCTGCCTGACTCCTCTCAGTGCTCAGCTCAGGGCTACAGCACGCTGGGTCACAGAACCATGGAATGGTTTTGGTGGCAAGGGAACTTACAGCCCATTCC